>JAIUND010000317.1:0-82296 GCA_034699125.1 Gisinianus flammeolus
TTTTGGTGGCAAAGATCATGACGGGCTCTAAAAGTTTCTTTGTGGTCGTGAGCATTGGTAAGGGCTCCAATAGTGTCATTTCCTCTTTTGGACGTAACGTGGGGGATGGGAGTGGAATCCTCTCCATTAGAGTACTGGATATTTCATTGAGGAATGCGGACATGGATGGTGTGATGAGGAGGAATCCATCATCTTCATCATCATCCTCATGACCATTAAAATCCAGCTTGGCTGTATGAATCCCATTTGGTAATTGAAGAGTCGGCGTGCTCAAATGCTCTGTGAGCACTTGTGAGGAAATCTCTGTCCGACTTTCAACTACCAGTGAGCCACTCGTGCCCAAGGCTGTTGTAAAGTATGTGAATGTCGTCAAATAGGTTTTGGTTAGATCCGACGTAGCCGTTGGGACTGGAGTCAAGAGGACTGGACGTGTTGCTGGGATTAGTGCTTCCGTCACGACGACTTGTGTGACCGTCTCCATCGTCGTCACCACACGACTATTTTCCTCGGCAAGTGTCTTGGAGAATGTGAATGTTGTGAAATAGGTTTCCGTCTCAAAGACTCTCGAATGGTACGACAGATCGGTGGCAGTGGGAGTTGCCAAGTATGCGGGCATCGTAACTACATTTGAGACTGTCTCTCGACTCGTCACAACAATGGGGACCGTCCCAGCTGTAAAGGTGTTGAAATAGGTGTATGTTGTGGTCATTGTGTTTGTGAGGTATGAGGAGTCGAGGGATTCAATCAAGTGTGGTGAGATGGAACTCGGCTCGGCTTTTAGATTTGGTGTGTATTCGATTGTTGGGCGAAATTTCTCCGTGACCACATTTGAAATAATCTGTCAACATATTGAATACAGAATATATGTACAAATGTCCGTTTAAACAATATGTATTTAATTGAATAAGTGATGCCCCTATTTATACATATTAATTATTGCGCCTGTGTATTTATATTCCTTACCTGTTCTCGACTATTAACAACCGTACTAAGATTTTCTAGGACGGTCGTCATGTAGGTAAAAGTTGTGACCAGTGTTTTTGTAATCATATCCGGTGAGGCCGATCGAACAATCGAATGTAATAAATGATTAATGACGTTCTAAAGAAAACAAGGATATCTCGAATTAATATGGGTAACTAATTAAATTATGGGGTTTTTTTTACAATAAATGTCATGTAATTATATCTGTATGTATTGGGGTTCTTTTTAATGAAATAATGATCAAACCTGGCTTCCTGGTTTCCCAGGATGTTCAACCAGATGATACTGTCGAGATACTGTTGATGGTGGAAATGTAATTGGTCTGGGACTGACGGGCATTGGAGAAATTGACGATTTGTCGTATCCATAGCCAATTATAGCTGTCTTATCTCCTACACAATCATCATTTTAAAATTAATACCTTTGAATATCTAACTATCTGTGGAGTTTTGCTTCTTTTTTATTGAAGTATTTGTTTTGTTTTTCTTCCCTGTTTTCTGTTGTTATTGTTTTTATTTTTACCTTTGACTATGACTTCGACTCCATTACTCATAACTTTGGTAGCCAGATTTCTACCAGACTGTATATGAAGTCTTCCACCGATAACGCGCTGCTCGGTGACATCAGTCCCTGTTTCATCAAATTCATCCGGCTGACCTTTCATCTTCACATTGATCCCGCCTACAAAGTTTAATTTCCTCATTTAAATGATAACTCCAAACACTAATTGTATCAGTCTCAAAAAAAAAGAAATCAAATACTACAAGACAATAAAAAAAATAAAGACAGTAGTTGCATATGAACTGAAGAAAATGTGGTTAAAGGTTGACGAAAAGCTCAAATGAACTGAGTGTATCGTATATAGTTTTTGAAGAAATTTGTATGTACTCACCAATGACGAGTTTTATGCTATTTCTATAATACAGAAATGCATGTATACGCACAGTGGATAGTTTTGCCAGAGGAAGAAGTCAAGTAGAAAAATATCAATTTAAATATATAGCACAAACATATATGAACAAAGCAGGCATCGAATTAACATTTACTCTGATAATGTATGTGAAAATGAATGATGGAGATTTGAGAAATATTACAAACTCGTATAATTCCTAACAGTGATCATGATTTCCTTATAATTTTATCACTTGTATGCCCTTCTGATTATAAGCAAATGTATGTATGCATGATGAACGAAATTGTAAACGATAAGTGAAAGGTAAAGTACGAAGAAAGTGCGAAGAAAGTGAAAAGTATTTTTTTCATTCACGGATGTTGTTTTTTTGGTTGAGAAAGAGTGACAGTAAATATATAGAAAGTCTAGACAAGAAAGATTTTTGGATAGATTTTGAAGGGACACATTATCATCATCATATTAAAAAAAATTATTTGGCACACACTGTGTTTATTATTTTACCTTATTTCATTTAACACAATAACAGCATTTACATTTGATACATATTCATAATTCATATTACTATATGGATTGTATTGAAAAGATATATTACTACAATAATTAAAACGAAACAGAAATCCCATATACAGTTTTATTTATGATACATAAAAAAAAATATCAAAGTATGAAGAATTAAGTACCTGATTGATTGTGATTACATTTATTTTTGTAACTTTACTGATTGTATTGAACGCGCCGTTACAATTTTAGAGTCTGCCTTTTCTTTACTCTCATGGATGGAAAAGTTATCTTTTTGTTTTCTTATATATTTTTTTTACATATATATCTCATTAATATATAGCAGTAGGTACATTAAATGTGTTTTTTTTCATCATTTATTCTCATCCTACATCATTTTATGTATACACAAAAACATTTATTTTCCCAGACATCATACTCTCTTGTGACATATGACAATACCGTGGACAAAATCGTATAAAAGTATAAAATTGCTTAAATTAATTATTACACAAAGGAAGCAGCATGATTGATAAAGGGAAAGGAATAGACAGACACAGTAAAAGTACACTGGGTATAGATTTGTAAGTATTCATTTTATGCAATTGATAATAGATTGATAGATATTTGAAGAATGTAAATATTTATAAGAAAAAGAGAAAGGGAAGAAAGAAGATATGAAATAAAGTACTGAAAAAAAACAAATTCACAAAATTCATTCACGATTAGACATTGACATTGTGTAAAAAGTAATTACAATAACATTATCAAAAAATTGCACACAAAAGTTGCTAATTTCATGTGGAGACTTGTACAAACAAGATGAAATGCTTATTGTTGATTATTTAACTTAAATTTGGGGAGTATTCTACATTATTTATGGATATACACATAAAACGATTGTAACTTTGCGGCTCTATTTTGTTGTAGTGCAAAAAATCTTTAACCCTTTGTACAAAATATTGTATAATAATAATAATAATTATCATCCTCATTACAATTAAAACTATGTTAAGTATAATAATATTTAGCTTTATATACTGTTCGTTGTTAAGTAGATTATCCATACGACGATACTGTGTGTATATAAACAAAAAGTAGTACAATCTAAATCTTACTCTATATAGTAATAATAATGATAATATCTACTAAAAAATTATCCTATCGTTTATGGCATTTAGTTAACTAATATCTGAATATAATAATATAATTAAGTGCTTCCGAAAAAACTGTTTGATATTCATTACAATGAATTATATTCATCTAAACGAATATATATTTAATGAATTATTTATTGCTTGGAGCATTTTACTGTCACTAAAAAAAAGCACTGTGTGGATATATTTTAATGCCTAAATCTTTTGTTCTAATTGCAATTATGATGAATCTTTTTTCCATTTCAGATCCATCAAATTACAAATTTTAAATTAAATTGAATGTTTTTGTTTGTATATATTGTATATATTTAACTATACATATAAAAGTACTTGCTGTTTTACTACTAGTACACTATTATTGTAAAAAAAATCGTATAAAAGTATGAAATATACAGTGCAAATATAATATTAATATTACAATAATAATAATAATAGTTTTTGTTTTTTAAAAAAAAAATTCTATAGATTATGGCGACGGCCACAATTCAATTCAATATATAGTTTACACTTACACGAGAAAAAAAAATTAATTTATACCCCCGGAGTCTTTTATTTTTAAGCAAGAGGCCCATTTGATATCATTATACATATTATATATATATGTTATAAAAGTGTATTATGTATATCGAAAGAAAATTGCAAATACATATTGAACTACGACATGTAATAATAATAATAAAATAATAATTACTTATAAAAAAAAAAGAAGAAATTTTTATGCGTAGGAGACGCTTTGACTATTCAACAACTTTGACACATCTCGCCCCAGAACACTGTCCAAACTCTGAGTAGGTTTGAACCAAACATTATTATTATTATTAAAATTATTGTTATTAGCATTGCTGTTACTCACTGAATAACTATCTTCTAATTCCACATTTTGCATGTAAGCATTGTCGTTGTTGTCGTTGTTATGATTATTGTGATTGTAAATGGGTTCACTCAGAAAATACTCTGCGGGGATGATTTTACTATAGTCGTCTTTCATGGATGAGTCTAATTGTGTTTGTAAAACTAAATGTTTCCCTAGTGGATTGATTCTAGTGGGTTTCACTTGAGCCAGGACAGAATAGCCATCCAAATGATTCACACTCCGTTTCACTTTAGTCTCGACCGAGACCGTACTGAGAACAGTACTGAATTCCCCTGGATTCCGTCCAGAAATATACAGTGTGACGACGGAGAACTCTTCCTTTTTAACATTAACTACCGGGGGTTTCTCTACTGACACCTCTTTCATAGTTTCCTCCTCCTTTTCATACTCTTTATTCTTATTATTATTATTATTATTGTTGTGAGTTTGTGTATGAAGTGTTTGTGCTGGGGGTTTGGTAGGAAGGATTTGTTGTTGTTGGTGTTGTTGTAGCTGTTGTTGAAGGAGTAATTGTTGCTGTTGTTGTTGAAGGAGTCCTTGGAGTAGGGCAGGATTAAATCCATTATTATTATTATTGACGAGGGAGTTGTGGTGTTGGTGTTGAAAGGCCATTGTGGGTGCAGGAGTGATGACGGTTGACTCTGTGATGAACTCGGTGGCGGTGATGACGTGTGTTGAGCTCTCCACAATGGTTGTTTTAATGGGTCTACCGGCTAGTGTGATGGGGAGGACGGTGGATGTGTAATCAGTGACTGTGGTGACATATGAAGTGGTTTTTGTGTTAAAATGTGTTACTGGTGTGGCTGGATCGCCATAATTTTGTGGATTGTTATTAAATTGTAATTGTTGTTGTTGATGCTGTTGTTGTTGTAAGCCAAGTAAGTTAGCCGGGTTTAGATTAAGATTACCCAGTAGTTGATTGAGAAGCAAGTTTGTTAATTGATTCTGATCTGTTAGTGGATTAGCGGCAATGGTACTAACAACAGGCTCTACAGAGTAGACAGTGCTCGGAACGATATGAGAGAAAGACGTTTTCCGTCCGCGGATGGTGGTGGGAGTGAAGGTGACGCTCGTCGTCGTCGACTCTCGTATAAAGAATCGAGTGACTTCCGTCACACCGAAGGATGGAGTGGAGGTGAGCTCATTATTAAAAACTAGGACGGGAGTGCCCTGATACTCGGATCGTGTGTACTGATACGGTTCGAGTACTTCCTTGGAAGCACTCGGAGTCAATATGGTCTTGTACTCGGTCACTTTACCATTCACCACCGGGATGGACGTTTCCGCGGGGACATAGTGAGTCACAGTGATCACCCCCAACTCAAAGGAGGGCTCAATGTACTCATCTTTCGGGCTACTATAACTATCATAGCGTCCACGATCATTGTATGTGGAGCCGCCACGAGTTCTACTGGAGGATGGGAAACCTCGACCTCGAGTGGTCGAGCGAGGAGTGGTCACTTCGGATTGGGATTGTCGGTAGCGGGAACGGAATCGAGTGGAACGGGGAGTGGTCGTGGGAGCCTCTGTCGGTCTTTGGTAACGGGATTGATTACGTCTGGAGAAAGTGGAAGGACGACTATTTGTGGAACTAGAACTACTAGTGGGACTATTATTATTGTTATTGTTACTATTACTATTACGGGTGTTAGTATTTGTATTTGGGGTTGAGTCAGAGTTTGTAAGGGTAAATGGTGTTCGTCTGGAGGTTGAAGTCGGTGTGATACGTCCACGAAAACGGTTACTCTGGGGAGTCCTGGGCGTCGGGGCAGCAGTCGAGGGAGGAGTCGGCAGGTCGTAATAGTCATCATAGTCTGAATTAGAAGGGGAGGAACGTGAGCTTGCCTGACGGCTACGACTATTAAAATTAGATCTTAAACTACTACCTCGACTATGTCTAGTACCAAATTCTACTTGCCTGACTGAGCGTCTCAGGACTTTCTGTCCTGACCTTCTCGAAAGTCTCGATGATGATGATGACGATGGGGAATCATCCTCCAAGTACTCATATGACTCGTATGGGGCTGGAACTGCACTCTCAAAGAACTCTGATCCACTGTCCACCAGGTCATCCACATTATAAAATGACGGAGCTTCTATTCTCCCTGGAGCTTTCACTCGAACTGCAGATGGGGCAGACTCTGCTCCTTCCCTTTCATCTCCTTCCGACGCCACCACAGTTGGATTTGGATTGGCATTAGCTGACGGGATTTGAAATGTCACATTCCCACCCGAAGCAATATTCTTACTCTCTTCATACTCCAACTCATAGTTGTCATCATGTTTCTCTGTGGTGGTGGTGGTGCTCGCACTTGGTCTCACTAAACCTCGATTAGGGAAATTTGTGGGTCGAGCACGTGGAGCAAATGTCCGTTTAGTTGTTGTACTAATTGGGATTGGAGCAGCCGTCGTTCGTTGACGATTGGTGAAGGATGGTCGACTCGTGGGTTTCTGTATAATGGGTTTGCTCACAGCTACTGAAGGAGATGATTGTCCAGCATCCTCTTCATCTTCAGATGCTACAGCGGCTGCGGCTGTGGTTCCTCTTGTGGACGGAGTGGGTCGAGAGAAGGATCCTCGTTTAATGAATGGGATATTTCTGGGGGTTGTGCGGGGTGGATTTGTGGGTGTGGTGACGGGTGTGGATAATTTGGAATTGAGACGGAATCTGGAGCCACCACCGAATCGACTGGGTGTCCCAGCTGAGGTTTTTGGGACTTCCGTCGTACTACTACTGACTGTCTGCTCTTCATACTCATACTCGACAATTTCATATTCCTCATCTTGAGGAGAGACTTGAGTTTGGGTGGGTTTGACGGTCGTCACTTGAGTCACGGTCGGGATGATACTACTCGTGGATCGAGCTCGTGGATTAAATCGACTACTCACTGAGCCCCGAGCACCTGCACTGCTACTCCCAGCACTACTTGAGCTTCCTCGAGCAAATCCAGAACCGGCGGAGGAAGTACCACGACCTCGCCCAACACCAGCACCAGCTATTGACAAAGGAGAAATTGGGAGGGCAGCAGAGGATCCTCTAGAATTGAATCCACCACGACGAGAAGAACCGGATGGAAGACCACCACCTGGAAGGGAACTCGTTCCTCTAGAACTACTTGTTGGTTGAATACTAGAGCCAGCAACAGATCCAGAGCCACCTCGAGGACCACCACCTGGTTTTTGGAATCTGGAGCGAGATGCACCGTACGGTAATCTGGGAGTTGATTCTGTAGAACTACTTGAGCTCACAGTAGCTTGTGTTGTCACTTCCACATTATTATTGTTATTGCTTCCTGGTTTGTTGAATTTGTTATTACGTCGATTGGTGAAAGTATTTCCACGAGGAGGAGAAGAGGATGGTGATGATGATGATGAGGAAGTGCCAGCAGCGAGAGTGGCTGTGACGGTGGGAGTGACATCCGTCCGACTCACCACGATCGCACTGGATTGTCTTCTCTTGGGTGCAAAAGGTGCTGGAGGTCGACTTCGAGTTGTGAATGGTGTGATGATGGGTGTAAAGGATTTGGATGTGGCTGTGAAGGCTAGTCGACTGGAGCCACGATTTCGATTGGATCCAAATCGAATCCCCGCAAGTTTCCCTTTAAGTCCCAAATCTTTCTTGTCATCCTCATCACTTCCTTTCTCAGTGGTGGTGGGGACTTCTTCAGTTGTATCTTCCGAGCCTTCAATTTCTGTGATCAATTTGGTGGGGTTGGATGTGGTGAAGTCATCGGTTTTGGTGGGATTGAGGACGTAGCGGGATGTGCTCTCAATGACTTGAGCATATTGATTATCAATGAAAGTCCCAAGGATCTTGGATGTGTAGAAAGTCGTATGATCTCCTTCCACTAATGAACCATCCACCACACGAACGAGCCCCGTTTTCAATTGACTCTCGGATGGATCCAAAGTATATTTGGGATTCCTTCGAACACTTGAACTCCTCTCAACTAACTGAGCATAGCGACCATCAATGACGGTCCCATATGCTTTGGTGGTGTAGAAAGTGGTGGCAGCTCCATCCGCATCCTCTGTTTTCCCTGCATTGATGGAGACGAGCCCAATTGGGGTGGCTGTGGCTCCATTAATGAAAACAGTTTCCGCAATGGCCGTGGGTTTAATGAGTTCGGATGTGGACTCGAGGACTTGAGCATAGATCCCGTCAATGTAGGTGCCAAAGACGTCTGTGGAGTGGATCGTGGTGGTTCGATCGACGACTTCCGAAGAGACGATCGTCGAGAGAAGACCAGTGGGTAAATCATAATCATCATCATTCGCTCCTTGATGATCGTTACTCACAATTTCGGGTTTGATTGAGCCGCTCACAGCACGACCAGCTACGGAGACAGCTGCCGTTGGAGTAACTCCTTCTCCTCCCGAGGAAGATGGAGCGTTCGTACCGGAAATGATATTGGTCACCGTCTCCAATCGACTCGTCACCACAGTTTCATCTTTAATGTAGGATGTCGTGTAGTAAGTGTACGTGGTGAAGTATGTGGTCAATTCAATTTCAGCGACGATGGAAGTAGCTTTGATGTCCTTCTCACTCTCACCAGACACGGAGGAGGAGGAGGAGCTGGGTGCCAAGTCATCCACTCCGGGGGTCACCACATTGGAGACAGTCTCCTCTCGACTCGTCACCAGGGGTGTCCCATCCTGGAAAGCAGTGGTCCAGTACGTGTACGTTGTATAGTATGTAATTGGATACGTGGGCTCAACGGCGACTGAGGAGGAGTCTGTCACTTCCGTGGCCGTCTCTTCCGACAAATCACTGGCAATGTTCGTGACAGTCTCCAATCGACTCGTCACCGTGGAGGAGCCACCCTTGTAGAAAGTCGTATAGAATGTGAACGTGGTGAAATATGTTTTGAGTGCAGGGGTGGCTTTGACGACTTCATTATCATCCGACTCCACTTGACTATCACTCGACGACTGTTTCGAGTCTCGTTCCTGCTCTTGATCTTCCTCTGCTCGCTGTGTGGTCACTTCCGAGCCATCTAATTCATAGTAGTCATTGGTGGCTTCCGTGGTGGCTTCGGGTGTCTCATCTGAGACTTTATTTGTGGAGAGCGTCGTCTCACTCGTCTCACTCAAATGACTTCCCACTTCATTCAAATCCGAATCATCCGAATCCGAATCCGAATTCTTGGCTGTGGTAGTATATTTCTGGGATTTTTGGGATGGGGAAATGATGATGGAGGCGGAGGCTTTTGGGATGGTTCGACCAGAAATCTTTGTAGGCTCAATTTTATTGGCAGCACTCTCCACGAGACCGGAACGGAGGACACTCTCCCCAATCATCACTTTAGTGTAGGTGGCCAAGGAGCTCTTGAGGAAGGAAGTCCCATCTTTGAAGGAGGTGGTGAGGTAAGTGTACGTGGTGAAGAATGTCGTTTCCTTGCCATATGGAATCGGAGAAACCACATCTTCCTCTGCCTCCTCATCATCAGAGTCATCATCACCAGATGCGGAGGAGTCCGTGCTCAGATCAGCAGAGGATAAAATTGGGGATAATAAGACTGATGCGGATGCGGATGGCAAAATCCGCGTGACGCTCGGCACCACATTTGTATGCACTTCAGTACGACTCTTGATAGACGTTTCCTCTCCATTGAACAGTGTGGTGAAGTACGTGTAGGTGGTGTAGAATGTTTTGTACACAGTCGCACTCACTACAGCTTGCGTAGAGCTGGGTTCAATTTCCTCATCATCATCATCATCATCATCATCTTCACGATCATCCTCATCAGTCACATTGGCGGAGGCTTCCACTTCCGTCGACGACTCTGGGAGAGCCGAGGAGAGAGCAGGCGTTCTGGAAATGAGTTTGGAGCGACGAATGACTGAGAATTTCCCGGAGCGAGATGCAGAGGAGGGTGTGAGATGACTGGCTTTTGTTTTCAAACTGGAGGATGAGAGAGCTTCACTGGATGTAGGTTGGATTTTTAGGGAAGATGAGGATGCGGAATGTCCAGGGGTTTGAGTTAATGTGACGATATTGGAGACAATCTCCTCCCGACTGGACACACTACTCGTTTGTCCAGTAAAGAAAGTGGTCAAGTAAGTGTAGGTGGTGAAGAATGTTTTGTAGATGACTTGGACGTTGGAGGGCTGGACGAGATCTACAATCTCTGAAGATTGAACCCCTGATGGTTTCAATTCCTCTTCTTCCACTCCGGATGGAGACAGAGACAGTTGACCACCAGCAGAGTGAGGAATTGAGGAGGAGCTCGGGAGGAAATTGGCAAATGTTTTCTTGACGAGACCAACGGCGGTGGAGGTGACTTCCCGGGAGGTGACGGAAGTGATGGTGCTATCTTCCTTTGGGAGGAAGAACGTGGTGAAATACGTGTACGTTCTGTAGAGAGTGGTGGGGAGGGTTCGAGTAATGAAAATGGTTTGCTCATTCTCGCTATCCTGATGAGTGACCGTGGACTCCAAATCATTGACCAATACTTGATCTTGTGGTCGTCCCACGACTTTCCTACCCGTCTCAATTTCATTGTCTGTATCATCTTTGGATTTGGGTGTGGTGGAAGAGCTACTCGTGGACGTGGTTGTTGTGTAGACTTCTTCATAGTCATCATCATCATCATCATTCGTCCTTCCGGTAGTTGTCACAATATCCTCATCCGACGAGGAACTTTTATTATTATTATTAGATTTGGACTTCTTTTTACTCGTCTCTGTGGTGGAGCTCGTTGTCGTTCTGGATGTTGTTGTGGAGCCACTCTCAAATTTATCAAATTGTAAATTCACACCATTATTCACATTCACATTCACATTGGGCTCGATTGTGGTCTCTTCTTCATCCACATGTTCCGTCGTGGTCACTTCATAGCTCACAGCTGAGGATGTTGCTTTGACTCTCCCCACTCCACCAAACTTGGCCGAGGATGTGGGTCGAATGGAAGAGTAGACATTGGAATTATCTCCTCCGGATTTACTTGGGAGGAGGAAGAAGACGGTGGATGTACTCTTAATGACTTGAGCATAGCTATCCCCAATGAATGTACCATAAATGAGGGAAGTGAACAAAGTCGTGGTTCGATCCCGAATGAGAGAGCCACCAATGGATTTGACGAGTCCAGTCGGCTGCACTCGATCCGTTTGGAAAACGGCGGTCGTGGCAGTGGAGAAGACGGATTGACCTTGAGCATTCACCGAGAATGGTGAGGAGGATGATGAGGATGGACGAGATGTAGGGAAAACGGGGGTGGATTCCGGGACTTTGGAGGATTTCTCTCCTCGAGAAGAGGCTTCTAATGATGATAAAATTAATTTGGATTGGAGATGTTTAGGGAGGAATCGAGATCGGGATGGGAAAACAGTTTTCCGAGTGGGAGACGCCAAAACGAGAGTTGAGGATGCAAGTTGTCCTGGGGCTTCATCGTCATAAACATATGTTTTGACTCCTTGTTGTTTCAATAAAATCCGGGAGTCTCGATTCTCAAAATTGGTGAAGACAGTCTGAGTCCCAGAGACTAAAACCGTGGTTTCACTCGGAGAAAGCTCTGTGACGCCCTCATCATCATCATTATTATTACTTTTGGGTGTGGTTGTCAGTTGTTGTTGTTTTTGTTGTTGTTGGTGTTGTTTCCGGGAAAGTTTAGATCTAGCAGTGGAGGATCTGACGGGTAATTTGGGTGTGGTGGCCACAGTCTCCTCCGTCTCTTGCGTTGTCGAGTAGACGAGTCGAGTGGGCTCAACAGTGGGGGATTGTGTTTTACTCGCTTGAACGGACATGTCCTCAATGATCTTGGTTCGGGGCATGAAGACAATGACGGTGTTCCCGACGGTGGTCGTGAAATCCGCAAATCCTACATATGTGACGGTGGCGCGACCTGTACTCGCGGCACTTTGTAAATCATTTTCCGAATCCACAAGATCCACAAATGCACGATGACTCCGATAGTTTTGAGCTTGTGGTGGTCGAGCATTGATGGCGAGTGCTGGGGATCTGGGTTGTTGTTGTTGTTGTGGAGGTGGTGGTTTATTTGTGGATGTGGATGTGGTGGCTCGTTGGAAGACGGGTGCGGAATTTTTCTTTCCTCCTTTACTCACACTGGACTGAACATTGACGACCACGTCCTTTGAGTCTTCTGTCGTGCTTGTTGTTCGAACTTGTTTGACGGTGGTGGTGTCATAGTTTTCATAGCGATCTTGATCTTGTCCGACGGTGAAAGTGGGTAAAGTCATGGGTTTGGCATGAGCTGGTCGAATTAAAGCATCACCATTGACGAGGATCCGACTGGGCACACTCCCATCCGCAACTTTCCTCCCCGTTGGGATTTCATTATCATTCATTTCCTCTGGTCGTCCAAATTTCTTGGATGATGAGGAGACGGAGAAGGTTTCACTTGGACGAGTATTGATATTCCCAATGGTGACCGTGACTTGATCAATTCGAGGATCACTGGGAGTCCGACCATCCATTTGTTGTTTGGCTCCATCCACTTGAATTAAATCCTCACCCGGCTCAGAGGACTCAATTTCAACTAGAAGTCCTTCCATTTGTTCACCCTCAATCGAACCTTGAATGGAGATCCGTTCATTTTTGGATGGAACAATTAATTTCAAATTCTTGGACATGTCCACCACCACATTTCCATTCTGTGCTGGACCAGTCTCGACGAGCAGCGTTTTGTGAGAGTTGTGCTGACTCCCCAAACTTTTACTCGCCTCAATCACCGTATTCCCAAAGAAAAAGAGGAAAGTCTTCAAGTTTTGTACGTAAGTCCCAGTGAAGACATTGTATGTGGTTTCTCCTCCCGTGGGATCATCTGTGTGAACAAATTTCCCATGAGTCCCCGTCACTTTGACTTCACTATCCTTATTATTATTGGGTCGGAATGCACGGAGTCGATTCTCATTCTCAATGATCCCAAGCTCTGCCACCACATTCTTTCCATTCGAGTCGAATCGTCCACGGAGATTTTGAGGGAGGTGAGTATTTTGGGACTGGGATGCGGGATGATGTGCAGAGGCGAGTCGAGTGGGGACGATGACGGTTCGGACTCGAGCACTCGGATCCTCAAAAAGGTAGGCGGACTCGAGGACTTTCTCTTGTTCAATGGCTGGAGTGGCGTAGATGACACCCGGATCCAGGGGGGAGTCCTCTCCTTCAGTTGGATGAGGGACGGAAGTGGCCACGATTGGGTCCGTGTACCATGGTGGGTAGTGGACATTGGAGTAGCTGGAGACTAATTGAGCGTACGTGCCGTCAATGTATGTTCGGTAGAAGTCGGTGGTGTGAGCTGTGGTGGCATAGCCATTGATTTCATTTGACACGGTGGAGGCAATGAAACCGGTGGGCTTGATCAAATCCATCATGTCTCCACCCTCGGTGGGGATGGCATGATAGATTCGGGAACTAGTGGATAGTATTCGGGCATATGTCCCTTTGATGTAGGTGGCCAGGATCTTTGTAATGTATTCAGTGGTCGTGCCGGATGTGACAAATGAACCCATTGTTGTTGCTAAATGTGTATCAAGCGTAACCATTTTGAGGATATTAAAACATTTAATCCATCACTGACCATTTAATGGTGTATAGAAAATGTATTATTATGGATAATAATTATTATTTGACCGTATTGAACATTGAATAAAGCATATCGTATAGTTTTTTGTATACATATCGTAATTCAAAACTTTTTTAAAACTCAAGTCAGGATTTTGTTGGTAAGAGGGAAAACTTTCTGTGTACAAAAACAAATGCAAGGGAAAGTTTTTTCTTGTTTCATTATAAATATGGGAAATCAAAGCCAAAAAAAATGGAATTTCTCTCATTTTCTTGTTGGTAATATGGAAAGCTGGGGATTTTTGTAGCAGGTATATATTGTAAAAGTATATATCGTCTGTTAAGTTCACAAACGAACTATAATTATTTTCCTTAATTTGTTTGACCTGCTCCAAAGGTCAAACGGCTGGAGATGGAGCTTTGGGTTCTGAAACATTATTGTCTGCCATGACCATTTCTGTCACCCTGAATTTTTTCAGAATTTTACCCACAAAGACGGACGCAGTAGTCGCATTTCCGCAAATTAAGGAAAATCGTTATAGTTCCTTTGTGAACTTAACAGACGATATGGTAAAAATCAAAAACCCTTTTGCTTTGTTCAATGTCAAGTACAGGATTTAAATATGAATATACTATTTTGTGATTTGGTTTGGAAAAGACGACGATATTTACCTAAAAGACCAACGGGTCGAGTCCGGCCTCTGTCTCCACCAAAAAATGTAGTTGTGGCTCCCAAATTGGTCACCCGGGAAAGTTCTGTTAGATAGAGACAGAAAGGAGGAAGGTGTACTGAGTGCTTAAGTCATGCAATTGTTTTTTTTTTTTTTGTTTTAATGTTTTGAAAAATCTGAATTAAGTCTACTACAAACGAAAAAGTTTTACAGTATTTAGTAGTAGAAAGATTTTATAGAAAAAAGTTTTCAATTGAACGGGACAATAAATTTTGTCAAAAACAAAAACAAAATGTATAAAAATTACTGTGTATTTTTTTACACGCATACACACATCAAAAGTAGTATCGGTTTGACTTTATTTAAAAAAGAGAATAGAATACAAAAAAAAATCAACTGTTATCTGTATTGGTAATAGAAAATAGGCAATTACAGATTAAAAAATTATTTTGAGCAGTTGGGAAAATATTCAAAAACAGATTTATTGACCCGTAGTAAATACAACTGTGTAGGTAGACCACAAAATAATCTACGAGAAAATACTAGAGTTTTTTTTTTATTTCGTTTCGTTTCGTTCGTTTCGTTTTTCTTTTGCATTGACGAGAGACACAAAGTACTTGAGTGTGCATAAAAATGTATAAAAAAAATATAGAGAGTAAAACAAGAAGAGAGTAGGAAAAAAATACAAGACCAAGAAGAAACGTGCATTTTATATGATCAAAAACAGCAGAGTAAGAAGTTTTCGTGACGAAAAATTAAAAAGATAAAAAGGAAAGACGGAAGAGAGATGATAAATAAAATAACTTGGAAAAGAATAGAATAAAGACCTTAATCACTATAATATGTACATGTATTTTGATTTTGAAAAAGTATATTATGATAATGGAAAGATATATTAAGAAAAAAGATTCTGAAATTTAAAGTCTATATAATAGAGTGCGGATTCGTTTACGTTTTTATACGTTTGCGTTTACAATGAACAACACTCATTGCTCATTGTTAATCTTCCTATAAGTATGAACAAATAATAACATTTAAAGATTACCCGATTATTATCATCTAAAACCATTTCTTTCCCTCATTAGTAGAAATCAGAAAGCTTGATAAAAATAAAAATAAATGGCTTTGCCCCTGAATATTTTCATGATCACGATCATAATTTTGTCATATCTGTACATATGCGAAAGGAACCCACTATAAATTTAGACTTTTATGCAAAGGCAAAATGATGCGGAAAACTGGATAAAAAACTGTGATAATCATTATAAAATCTAATGATAAGCCAGAAGACATGAATAAAAACAAAATGTATTGAAGGAAACATCTCCTATAATAATAAATGTATGGATCTAATTCTATACATACATTTCTTCATATTTCCCCTGGATATATATTCCACACCCACATCATATTAATGAGAACTTATGAAAATGGGCATATATCTGTAAGATATTAAATGGTCAGAGATGAGCCCAATACGATCCATTCATCACTTTTCCCCTCACTATTCATTATCAGTAATCCAAATACCATCAATATATTTATTTTTTTAAAACAAAAAAGTATAATCCATAAGCTACGAGGAAAGTCACCTTGTTCATCGTACACAAAATGTATCTACAACAAAAGGAACCTTGCGTATCGTATATATACAAAAATCAAAAAATAAAGAAGAAAAAAAAAACAATTGGCAAATAGAATAGAATTAAGTACAAGCAAACGTGAAACGTGAGATTCTTGTCCCCATTAAAGCCCAACCTTACGGAGCTCGTCGTCAGACACATACGCATCTACGTACATACACATTTACACACACACACACACACACAGACGAGAGAGAAAGAAGGAAAAAGCATTAATCATTCGGATGAGCAAGTAAATAAGAAATAACACTGCATATTATCCTATACATTCATTCAGACATTCATATATATATACACATCGATAGACTAGAGACACAGAGCCAAGAGCACAAAAACATGTACATTATTGAGTATTCAACTTCATCATTTGACAACAATCTCCTAAACTGCATCCACTCGTAGTGGATAAAGACACATTTTTTTGCATGTACGATACAAGGAAGACTGTAATTGCATTGCATTTACAGTGATGATAGTTGAGCATTTGTTCATCTGCGTTTTGTGTGTATAAATTGTCATACAGATATATGTATATAGAAAATGAAGTATATAGAGAGACGTGAGTAAACCAATACTAATACAATAAATACAGTGTACTTTGCACAATGTTGAACAAAAGCAAAAGTCGATAGACATGTATAATATTATCATCATTATTATTATTACTATTTGCCAAAACTTCTTTAATGTCTTATCGTTAGTGTATGTATAATGTTTAGGTCTTTCAGAGGCTCAGCATGTTAGAATTCCAATTGGTATCTCCATGTATCGTAGTGTACATCTCTCTCTCTCTCTCTCTCGCTCTCTATATGCAATTCAAATGCAGCGACGTGAAAGTTGTGTCCTTTTTTTCATTGCGAATCGAAAATTGCAATGTGCTCATAATGTTGAGCTTTGATGGGTTTTCAAAGGCGACTTTGTCTCTCGTACTCTTTACTCTTACCAGTATATAGGCAAACATAAATTCTCAATGCTCACACACACACACACACACACACAAGCAATGCAATGAATGACAAAGAATGATGACGTTGAGACCAACATGGAAAAAAACGACAGTCAGTCAGACAGTTTTTTGAAAAAGTCAAAGTCTCATCATCAGTTTCTGTTTTAGTCTGTACTTTGATACTTTGAGTGACGATGATATTTTGATATTAATACAATACAATAGGATCATTTATTCTCGTTTCATGTAATATGTATTCAGGTCAGAGTTCATCAAACTATGTAGGAACTTTATTGAGACAAGTCGAGGAAAAATCCCTTTTGACTGATGAGGAGACAAAGGCAAAGAAGGAAGAACATACACACACAATATCTGTGTGTCTGTCTGTGGACATAAATTGCCAAAGTGAACGATTATCGTATAAATGTATACGAATACGACGTAGTTCTCATTAAGTTCAGCTCATATATTCCAAAGGGATATGACTATAATATTAACCAATTCAAATTCAAAGAACAAGGAGAAAAAGAAAAAGAAAAGGAAAAAAACGTTGGGTGCCTCAGCTTTCCTTCCATTTACATTTTTCCATAAAGAATAATAATAATAATAATATTCTAGCCTGTGACTATTCATGTTCGAGTAAAGTCAGGGATTTTCATTTGAGTACATCACACACACACACACACAGTCAGTCTCATACTCTTCCTCCTTTCAATTCTCAATCATGAATATGAATAATACAAAATACATATATATAAAAATATAATAATATGTACACAAAGATGATTCGCTGGGAATTTCTTGGTCATGCATACTCACATTCAGAAACTCATCCTCACATGAACAGTGAGTGAGATAAATAAAAAGTGCATAATGTTTATATGTATTGTATACTCAACTCATATTCATATACATTTCTTATAGATTTGGATTCAAACTGACAGTTAAGAAATTGAAGAAAGTTTTAAGTCCGTGCAGTCGTAAGGTATAAATGCAAAAAAAATCGAGGGAAATTGCTTACGTAAACAAGAAATGAAAAATTATTGTATTCCATTCTGTCCATTGTGAGCAGGCAAACATATGAAGAGAGTCAACACCAACTGTATTTATCTGGGATATAGCAGCTGACAATCAACCGTCAACAGACACAGACGCAGACAACAGCCACAAACGCACACAGGTAGAGAAAATCAAAATAATAATTGAAATTGGAGGATCACATGCAATGAGCTCAAAGGACGCCGTTAATTAAGGGAAGCCAGAGAGAGAGAGAGAGAGAGATTGAAAGACTCGAGCTTATCTCAAACTCTAAACCTTTTGATTGTATTCAATTAAGTGTGAATACTTGAATACCCAAACAGATATTCTTTTCTCTTTGAGTGTTTTTACAAGTACTGAATGTATATATTGTAATTATTTTACATGTACTTTTGTTAAGCATGAATAGCGTTAAAAAAAAAAAATTTTTTTTAACTATTGGAGACAAATGGGAAAATGGTAAAGGCACAACGTGGACGTTTTGCTCAGGTAACTAATTTAGTCGTTAAATTTGTATTGCTCTTGCTCCCTAACAACCATTCTTAATTCTTCAGAGATCAGAGGCATTTTTCGTTCCAGGTAGGTTTACTCAAGCTGAAATAATAATAATAATGATAATGCCAAGAGTCCCTCCATCTCCATATATATATTCTCCATAACTATATACATTATGCAGTACTTCTTACATGTATCCTAAAGTATAAAGATATTCTAAATTGTTTTTGTCAGAGCATCTTTATTTCATCTTTATCTTTTTGAGTGAAGATGGAAAAAAAAAGAAAATGCGGCATCGCACTCTCGTAATTGTAGATCGTAAAATTATCTTTGTCGTGGTTTTCGGTCCTAAACACGGCACACTGCGTATGCACTTCCTGTATATTTAGCCCCACCATAAGAGCTCTAATGTAAAAAAAATCACATCAATCTCGTTGCTATATCTCATAAAAATTACTCAGCTATGGTAATATGTGTGTGTGTGTGTGTGTGTGTGCAGATATTTGTCTATAATTGGCACTGCTTTAACTTTAACTCTCTTTATCTTTCTTTATGCATAATTTATTTCACGTTATTTTAATTTAATGAAAATCCCAATTACTTGACAATTATCGTATTCAAATCATTGTACATATGTACTTTAACTGCCATGTTAAATTTTACTAGCAATATAATAATAATAAGCTATACACTGCTATTTGTTTTATCTTTTATCATTTAATTCACTGTCCTCACGGTTTCTTCTGTTCAAATACTTCAAATATATCTGTACATATAAAAAGGAACAGATTTGAAATTGCATTCTGAAAGTGAATTGAGAACTCCCGGATCCAATTTTTTTTACAACACACACAGAGTACAGATAAATACGCGAGTCATCATTTTTCCAAATTTACTCAAAACGTGTATACTCCACAATTTTATTTTTGCCTAAATGAACTCACTGTTTTTGGGTTTGGGAATGTATAATTACGAGTGTGCATTTGAAATACGCCGTCCGGCCAGTAATGAGTAATGAACATTTAATTTTTCCTATATAAATTGAAAAATCCTCAGGATTTTTGAATGAGGTCAGGAAAAAATTGTAATGTGTCGACAGTATATATCTGTATACGAATGAAAAGTAGATGAAACGCTTTACATATATTACTCTCTGTACTTATCAGCAGAAAACATGGCATATGAAGTGTGTGTGTCATTCTCTCACGGTTTCTATGATTCTCTCATCAACTGAGCCGAGTCAACTGCTGATATGATACAAATAACAACACAACAATCAGAATAACAATTGTAAATGAAAACAAGCACACGGAATAAGAACAAGGAATCAGAATCAACCATTATACTCTTTACAAGCAGCCAATACTTAGATACATACAGATAAAATTACACACACAATTCATTGTAATCTACGGCTGTCGACTGTCTGTCTCCTCCCGAAGTTATTTCCTTCTCATTTTTGTCGACTTGTACAATTATCATTACACTGCCGATCTTAGTGAGAATGAGGGTGGTGCGGAAACGGAAGGAATTAAATTAAATAACAAAACAAAAATCCCCTGTATCAATAATATTCAACTGCTATATACTGAACGACTCACAACCCAACTAAATACATACATTGTTTGTTTACATACTCTGCAAACTAAAAGCTCAAGCTCATACTCTACATTCTACGATACTTAATAATTAATAATAATAAATAATAATATTGATGGTATTCAAATTCAAATATCAAATATATCTGGTCATGATGGCCATAGCCGTATATAAGTTTCCCTATACTAATAAACTATACACCACAAACTATATGCCTAACACGAATAGACTAAAATAAAATAATTTGTGGTATATATATGTGCACTTAAAAAATTGATGTTCACGATCGTTGAGCTTATAATATCTGTATAGATGATGGATGAAAGGATTCAATGGATGAATATTAGATATGTACCTATATATAGGGAAAATGTGTATGCACACAATGGAGGACTCGAGAGAGAATCGAGTAATAAAAGCAAAGGCACAAAAGCAAGCCATATAGTAAACCTATAATTTTATAATTTAATAGGAGATATATTCTATAATGATACGATAAGCATTGTCATTGGTAGATAAATCAAATAGTTTCATGTAGGTATGTATATCGTTTGTTTTTTTTTGCATAGGAGGATATGAGTAAATCCTATGCATATACTTGTATATAAATCCTCACTTTTTTAGCTTTATAAAGAATGCAAGTTTAATTAATTAATTAACGCCAGGAAAATTTCTCTTCTGCTTGTACAAAAAAATATCCAAGAGTGGACTGCATACATACGTTTTTTTTGCACGTATAGTAAAAAGGCAAAGAGAGAGAGAGAAATTAGAAAAAAAAAAATAGTAAGTAATTCTTATACTGACCTGAAAGGGCTGCTCGCTTGTATCTAATGTCTTCCGATGTATTGTTTTTTATTGCGCATTGCGATGGGTCCCATTGACCTACAAAAAAGGTATAGAGGAAAAGGAACATTGACATTAAATATATATTTACTAAATTGGTTAGTACGTGCGCACATTTTGGATTGGTCCGACAAATAGACGATGAAAAGCTTTCAAATTAGAATGATCAAGCTTTTGAGTTGAACACTACATATTGTGCTGTCGCTGTCGGACTGATTGTGAGTGAACATGAGCATCCTTCTCATATTTAGCTAAATATACATATATACTGTCGGATTAAAAATAATTGAGCTTTTCTCTCTCCTTCGTAGCTCCTCCCACTCAATGTATTTGAAATGAGCAAGGATTCCTAAATCTGTCCTTGGGAGGCTCAATTATTAAAAATCCGACAGTATATATATATGCAACGTGTAAAAATAGTTGTGAAAAAAAAAAAAATCTTTACTCATCATAATCATTACAATTATTTTGCATTTCACTCATCATTAATTTTTATTTTTATTGTTTCTTCACAATTCGTGAATGGAATATAATAAGACCCGGGCCGTTCACCTCTCTTCATGAAAATATATGTACATAATATGCATGTGTAACTATATAGCGAGCATATCTGTATGTGCGGACAACGCTTTTACAGATAAATCCTAACGACATGAAAGGAAAGGACGATTATTGAGAGACATTCATTTTTTTTGAAACCATGTAAATTCTAAACACTCCAAAATGATTCAGTGAAAAATTTTACATTCGTTTTTTTATAAGAAACTATAAGAATATGAACCTTTCTTATTAGATAACTTTGTATGAATATGAATATGAATATGAATGCTGTAGATGTAGATGACATGCTAAGCTAAAAGCTGTAAGAAATATATATGTAATTACTTTCGCAAGAGTATAACCTGAGAAAAAAAGAATAACTTTGAATTCCTATAGTTCGTAGTTCTGGATCTTGAATGTTTTATTTTTTTCCTTTGTCAAATTTTGCCCTTTTAATCTGAATCTAAAGTGATTTGTGGAGTCAAATTTCTTAATTAAACGACAGACTATGAGACTATTATATACACAAGAGACTCGACGTCCCCTTCACTCTTTGTGAGGTCTATGGTCTATAATCTTTTTGAATGGTGAAGTAACCACAATTTTCCTCCCCCATTATTCCCATCTTGGCTATACAGTATATGTATGTATGTCCTGCTGACAAGTCCTTGAGACGGACTACATATATAGTTTATGAGTTTAAGAAGCTTTCAAATGTGGTCACAATCACAATTACAAATGAGCTCGAATGCGTTTTTTGGCTTCAGCTTCTGGAAAGCCAAAGCTCAAACCGACTTTTTTTTTTTAATTTTGTGCGTACATATGAAAAGAGATCCATGAACCACGAAATACTGACTTTTCTGACTTTTAACTTGAAATTTAAAACTTAATCCAGAGATTAAAATATATAGGCATGCATCGTCTCCTCTTCGAAAACAGAAAAAAGATTCCCAGATCTATTTTTTCCTACCGCCCCTTCGCAAAAGCTATATAAGGAAATGCCGTATGATACAAAATACAAAGGAAAACATGTAATTGACATAAAATGACTTCATTACAAATAAAAACCGACCAACAACAATCAATATAGTTCATGAGGAACGTTTACAAAGTACTAATTCTGAAAGGCTTATCGGTAGAATTTACATGTGCAGCTCACTTTCATTGAATAGAATTTTAAATAATAATGAAGGAACACATGATTATCATAACAAATACTTATTTAATATGAGTATTTAGTAGGATTGTGAATGGCATACCTTCATCGGACCCATCCGCACAGTCTTGAACTCCATTCTTAACTAATTCTGGCTCTATACATTGTGGTATGCCACATATGCACTTGTGTTGCCGCTCCCCACAACCTGAGTAAATAAATCAAAGAAATGTCAACGATTAGATTTATCACAATAAAAAAAACACACACACACATACATACATACATGGATTAATAGTTACGACATATTGCCATAATTTATACGGATTTGAGTGGACGACGACGAATGAAAGCACCGAAAGAAACATGATGTAATGTTACTGTATCTTCTCACTTCTCTCTCACAAACTCAAATTCAAATTCAAATTCATAGAAGAAAGGAAGAAAGGAAGAACGGGAGAAAGAGAAGGAAAAAAAAACCCTTTTGAGCATGCTGAGCTTCACGCGTATATACTCTAAATCTATAATTTACGACAATGCAAAGGCATGACATTGGAATTAATTCAACTCTCTTATCTCACTCTTTACGATCACTATGAATGAGGATTTAGGATTAAAAAAGTCGGATTCAAAGTCAAAGCCAAAGTGAACGTCAACGTCGAAGATTCCAAGACGTGAAGACTGCATAGGTATGTGTATATCAGTATTTTGTCTCGTGTAAAAGTTACAAGTTATCACATATCACAATGGCGTTAGCGTTACACAAGTTCCAGTGCATTTGACGAATTAAAAATTAAGCAGTGTATGTAACAAGGAATTGAACATGACGAACGATGAACATGAGCATTAGCTCGAGTGTATAGTTCACACATTCTCCAAATCACGTGCGAATTATTAAAGCTACATAAATTTTACACTTTGACACATCAACGACTCGCTCGCTCGCTCTCTCTCTCAAATGTTAAAGGTTACACATGCTGCCTGTGACAGTTAGTTGAAAAGGGAGACCGCGCTAACAGTCTCTAATGTTACGACAAAATCGTAATAAAATGGATCATTAAATGGTATTGAATATAGGAAAGAAATGCTTAATTGAAAAATAACTGATAACTCTCCACATTGGTGATTGTCATTGCGTTGCCTTCGATTCGTAATCATCATTCAATGGGACATTTGTCATCTGTGCATGTAATACTGAATAATGTTGCATGGAACTATCGTATTTGCTATTGCCATTGCTATTGCTATTACACTACTCATGCATTGATAGAAAACAAATAAGACAAAACTACTGTATATACTGTAGAAAAAACAGCCCTTAAACAAATACCTGCAAGTGTTTTGTGGAGGCGTGAGAACACAGTTAGTCCTCCACACTACACCACTCTGTATACGTATTACGTATTGTATTATATGTGTTTTTTCTCTACTGTACTTGATGTTGATGTGGTCAACGAATTGGCTTTTGCATGCACTTGGGATTTGTAAATTGTGTGTGTAGATATAATTTGTGATATTTTGTTGAGTTAACCCTCGTTATCTCTTTCTTACCACTTTGCGTACATAGCCAATAGGTGAACAATTAACTAGATGCTAGACGTGCTATTGACACAATGTCTAAATTATATGAGCATGAACGTGACAATGGTTTGGAGCTAACATTGTTGATTGTTGATTTAACTAGATATACATTTCCTACGTATAGGATAATGAATGTGTATACGAAAACTATTACGAACACACGTCATACAGAATACAGATGCATATGTACATTTTGGTTGTATCGTATTTGGTTGTTTGGTGGGGTGAGTGAGTGAGTGTGTGAATGTGTGAATACGATACGAATGACAGTATAAAGGTTGAATAGTTGAATAGTAGAATAGCTCCATACAAGATAATTAATAGTCATGCAGGCAAAATTCGTCATGGGACCAGTCAATAAATACCTGTGCACGGCAGGTGTCACTTTGCCCACTATTAATCCAGGTAACAATTATATTACCATTTCAACAATCAAAAACAGAAAAATTTTGTATTCACTAATCCACAATATTATTATTTCCTCCGTTTTTCATTCCTCATGCACACACAAAAAATTATCAGTGACAAAAAAAAAAAAAAAAAAAAAACGTCATGGACTTAATTAACAATGTACAATCCACAATATGTAAACATTCATTCAAAATTTAAGTATACTTGACTTGCTTTTCATCTTTTATCTATAGTTTCGTGGTTTTATCCATCGTAGAATTATATATAGCAATGCAAACTCATTCAAAATGAGAATTTCTCATACACTCATCCACTATTACGCAATACATACAACAAATACCTATACGAGTCTCATTTGGAACAAAACCATTTTAGAGAATGGGAGAGAGAGAAAGAGAGAGAAAGAGGGACAAAAATAGAGAAATGTCCATTTAAAATGCAAATACAACTACAACTACTGACACATATTTGTTTATATCCTTTTTATAAAAAATAAAAACCTTTTAAAAAGCATGTCTTGTCTCAAGTTATATTTTTGCTTATCATTTAATAGGTTTTTTTTGTCTTTGCAAAATAGCAAATAGCAACAAAAAATCCGGATTATTTAGATTAGTGTACTAGGTTTTGTGTTCATAGGTTATGTTATTCACCATAACAAAGAAAAACTACAAAAATCTGTGTTTACTACATCCAGACGGACATTACATGAGAGACATGCGTTTACTTTTTTTTTTTTAGATAGATTGACTGTGTGTGGGAATTAGGAATTGCCTTGGCCTATACACATTTACACATGACTCAATAAGATAGAGATCCCCCATGCTCATCGTCGTCATTTGAATGCAATTTTAAAGTCCGAGTCAGCAGCTCTTGTATAACATTTCCTGAAATCCTGTAATCGTTATATAAAAAGACCAAGACAAGACAAGAAGAATTGAGCTTGTTTATGTGTGTAAATTTGCATCAACGAGTGTATATCGTATAAACGAGAGAAACGTATGCAGTTCTTCTTCTGCGTGCGAACTTGACTAGACTACAGAGACACACACTTTATATATAGGTATGTACATGGTATTTATATCGCATGTATATTTGTATATGTATATGGTGCGTCCACAGTCCACATGCACTCGCTATCCATCTCAAGCCAAGAAAATAATATGTATGCCGTTAATACCGTATGTTCACCGTTAATAAGATCCGACAGACCTAAGCCTCATTCCCAAGGACCCAAGACGAGTTTTCCCCAAGTCTGGCCCTACATTCTACATTTCTACAGTGTATACAATGTATGTACAATGTACAGAGGAGAGTCTCACAACGTTCCAATTGAATTCCTTAAAAAGACTCCGATGATGAAATAAAAACACACAGTCAGAAAACAAAGCACTTTTGCTCATATACATATACGAACCATAAGAACCAAGAACAAAGAGTCAAGAACCAAGTTGCTTTTATACTTCTCCGTTTCATAGTTCTTAATTTTTCTAATTGTGTTACCTACTAATTATTAGTTTCCCATATTTTGTTTTTTACCATACTCATGATAATAAGAATTCCAGTTTCAGTAGCAGTGACTTTATAATGCTCATTTCATTATGTAAACACGTAGGATTAGATAATAATAATTCTTTTTTTTTCTGTTTCATTTACTTTACACATTTACAATTACAACTGATTTGACTACAAAATATAGCAAGTGTGTGAATATACATATGCGTGATAATTGCATGGAACTGACTAAAGATTCCACCACCACCATTTCCTCTGTTATATGTAATTATAAAATGGAAAACGGATGTGTTGTTTCAGAAAAAAGTTCATTTTTATATGCAAAATATGCTTTGATTTTTTAAAATAAAAAAAACACATCATTGTTGAAATTAACAGTTGAGAGTGTGACTACAATAACAACACGCTCATAAGACTCTCAAACTCTCAACTGCCCCGTTTTAATTTCCAACACGCCTGTCAAGTTTTTCTTTGCGGGCAAAAAAAAAATCAATTCACACTACCTTTCGGGACTTGTTCTTTCCATCCCGTAAATGTCCAATTTTATTTAGAATGGCAAAATTATGGTAATTTTGAAAGAATAGATAAAGCACACAGTACTTTTCTACACACATATACGTGTACGTGTTTTTATTATTAAATGTATGACATATCTGTACTATTACTACACACATGTATAGGTAATAAATAAACGCCTGCAGGAATCTCGGACGACGAGTATTTTAATAATTTTATAGTTTTCTCACAAGTCTCAAGTCGTCACTTTAATTTGTAAAATTAAAATGATGACTACACCACTAAACACTATAATAAGTTTCATTTAAATTCCTTAAAAAGAATTTTGGTGTGTGTGTATACGAATGCATATCTTATAAAGTGTAACAATAACCTGGAAACCTTGAAAAAGAAAAATCAGGGGATAGTTCATTACTTCATTACCATTGGTTAATGGCAATCTGTTCCGTTGTAATGCTAAATTTTAATGTTCTTAATAGCTTTGCTCAGGGAAAAAAAGTACAAATACAAAATATACATGGTATAGTTCAGTGATCAGTGGTATGAACTTTACGTGTAGAATAAAAATGGTCAGAATTCTTATATTATTCCTATAGTTGACATCCAAATTGGATTTTTCAGTCTTCCTATATAGCCTAACCCTTACAGAATTACATCATCTCCTAATCATAAGCATCCTCTGCACCTCTCTCTCTCTCTCTCTCTCTCTCTCGCATATGTCAGGTGAACAGAAGATCTCTCTATTTTGTATCTGTATATACATCTCACTTAAACTTTGAATACAGATAGTCCCAAAAGTACCACCAAGTTTGGCCAATTAAACTGTATTTTGCACCTCCTTCAACTCTTTTCACGCATCACTAGCACAAACAATGAAAACCATTTCCAATTTCTCAAGAGATCATACGGAACGAAATAGGCTGCACTCAACTCCCATCATGTATCATTCATTATTATTATTATTATTATTATTATTATTATCATCATTCCACACAAAGCATTACTTACTCCGTCATTATACTTAAGGACCGAAAGTTAGTATACAATCAAAATCAGACTTTGTAATTTGTAATAATGTAATGGGATACACTACACATGAATCCCCATTACATAATTAAGCTATGACTTTTCAACTACGGTAATACAGTCATTCCCAAGCCCTGTACGCAAAAAATAAAAATAAATCTATCAACCTGTAAAAAGGTATGATTAGCATATGGAATACGTATGTATGTGTATCTGTAATCTGTACAAAATGTGAGATATTTATTAGTACCTTATGTATCGACTTTGAAACTAAACACTAACACCAAATGTGTTCATACAGACAGTCTCGACATCTTCTCATGAATTCTTTCTCTCGGAAATCGGGGGTAAAAAAAAATACCACCTTCAACCTCAACCTCAGCTCAACTTTAAACTGTCGCCTCAATTCAGAATTATATTTTTGCATAACAATTTTTATTTTTTGCACGCCGTCACAACCGTTTACATCATTCTATTCATTTTAGGACTAGTAGTAAATTTCCGAGTAATGCGTTTAGCCCATATTAGAAATATCTGAGTCATGTGTGTATGTATGCATATTTTTACAAAACGTCAGATATATTCAGTTAATTTGTGAATTGAATTTACTAAATTCTACAATGACAATCACACACACACACACTTACACACAAAGTGGGTTAAGAATGTCTTTTGTTATGTAATATGGTATGAGCTCAGCAGAAAAACCGCATCATTAAAGTCAAAGATGATATTTGAAACAATGGACTCTGTTTCTTTGCTATTCTGTGGGGACGTTTAGTCAGTGTGTGGTGTGCATTGTAAATTGTTAACACATAATGTATCCACACATGAAAGAATTATAAGACGAAGAAGAAGAAGAATAGGGTAAGGTGTCGATGAATTTCAATTTTCACATTGCTTGGGTAAACTCATTTTATGTTGTGAAACTTAGGTTTTTTTTTTATTCGTCTTGGGTTGGGATTTAAATTTGAATTTACATTTGCATTTACATTTGTATCAAGTGTCTCGAGAGAGGTGTGTTTCTGAAACATTCTAACAATGATTTTCGTCTGTGTTTTTATCATGTAGTTTTTGTTCCTCGGGTCTTAGGTGTATCAAAACATGATGATTTGATAGCTTCACCCCTCCAAACGCATAGTTTAATGTGGTCATCACAATCTCATGTAATTGAATACTACGCGTGTATATTTAAATGAGGGAATTAAAAGTCTAGTATAAAATTTACTTACAAACTTTAACAACAACAAAAAAAACTAACAGACTGATGATGACGGTATGGAGTGAATGGTAAAGAGTGTAAAGAGTAAAGGTTCAGCTATAGAAAAATATGTTAAAATTCAACTTAAAAAATGTTGAGCGTGTCATATTGTTTCTGCTGTGTGTATAGTGTGTGTAATCGTCTGACAAAATTGTTGATGTGAGATGTGAGGTTCATTTCGTGCGTGCATTGTTTTGTACATGTTATGCAAAAGATGTGTGTGGTGGTTGTGGGCTCGGTCATCTAATTGTATCAAGTGTTTTTTTAATTGAATATACAACACAACAAAAGTGAAGAATTTTTGTGTATTTCAACATTTTCCAAAGAATCTGTCTCTCTCTCTCTCTCTCGAGTTCTCATCTCAACTGTACTAAACGACTATAACCAAAGTAAAGTCCATTAAAAATCAAACAATGTTTCATTTGTGACAACCCAAAATTCAATGAAATCCATTTAACATTGTTTTCAAGTTTCTCTTGTCATTGTCTGTGTCAATATCATTTGACTAAATATATATTTGAGAATGTGGGTGTAGACGTCCAGACGCCACTGTCTCCAATTCATTACTTAAATTATTCTGTGCGCAGTGACTTGTCGATACTGTTATCGCCATCACATTTACATGCCAAATTTTAACAATTGCATCTCTCTGTACACTGTTCAACTGTTCAATTGTTCACTGTACAAATATCGAGTATGGAGCAAACGACAATAAGGAAATGGAGAGAGAGAGAGAGAGAGAGAGAGACAACCATAAAATTATCCTATAAAAATTCGTAGCTAATTATATTGGTTGCGGTCAGTAAAAAGGGCTAAAATTAGCAAATAAACAAACGTTTAATTAGATACGTGGAAGACAAATCTGTAGTGTAGTGATGGTAGATGGTATTGTGAGACTGATTGTGAGAACATCATCTTGGACATTGTTAAATTAATTACACACATATACAGACATACTGTATACGTAGGTAAATTGTGCAAGCTTGGCTTTGTTACTTCCCACGATGTGATTTTGTCAACTCTTGTACAATTACAAGTTTACAAGGATACTTTAGGTTTTAATTTAATTATAGTATGTGTGTGTGCGTACACTAACCATAGGAATGGGATTACCAAATATGCCAATACCTTGTTCATCTTACATTCCAATGATGTGATGTATGTATGTACAAAGTAGCTGGTTTTTTTTAACTATAGCTTCCACTACTCAATACAGTCCACACCGCACCTGTTCCCCAATTCCCTGACTCTCTCTCTCTCCCTCTCTCTGTCTGTCTGTCTGTCTCAGAGGGTCGTCTTCACTTTGGTTAGAGTTTGGTGGCTGGTGGGTAATAAACCCCGATGAACATGTCCTGTTATGGGCAATACTGTTTACGTGTTATCATCTGTGAAGAATTCATAGACTGGAAAACGTGCTTCATGAGCACGCTTCGCTTCTCCCTTCTCCCCATCATCCTCCATCCTCATCCTCATACAGATTGTTCAACATTGAACTTTACGTTTACGTTTACGTGAGAGAGTGAGTGTGAGTGTGTGTACTGTATGGATATTAGTAATAGGAATGGCATGGCATGGCTCTTTTCATGATTACCACTAGTTTCCTTCCAAATTCAAAAACTAACGCAATGTGAACTCGTAAATACCATATATATTTGGTACATAGAGGTAGATTGGAAGGATAGAATGTGTTATAAATTATCGTAAATTGCATTAGAACGCCAAATTATGCACCAATACTGAGTAAAGGCGAGTAAGTACGCGGATGCTGATGCTACTGAAATGATCGTCTGTCTCTCTCTCTCTCTCTCTTTTTCTCTTCGCCTCTTTTTTTTTTATTTGTCATGCATAAAAATCAAATGTGGTTTGCTTTTGTTATGTTCACTGACCAATAACCAGAGCAGAACCATGTGGATTTTTCTTCCGTTCGTGTTTTTCCAAATAAAAATCTTTTTCCCATCTTGGACTTCTATTGTGATTTTGTTAGCAATAGTTTTTTTTTTCATCATCCTTTCCTCATCTTCATCTCCTCTCTCAATCTCCCAAGTCATTTTTGTATAATTGGAATGTTACATCAAGAGAACTAACTTTGCTCTCCATTCCTCAAAAAAGTGCGTGTGCAATATCTCTTTAATGTACGTACATTTGTACATACAGCGAATGCATAGTATAAATTTAATATTGGACATTACAGATTACACCGTACGCAAACTGGCAAACTGGCAAACTACACAACCGAGGAGTGTATTTTCAGTGTGGATTAACTTGGAAATGTTGAGAAAACAAGTTTCAAAGCTACATAGCTAAAGCTCGATTTACGCCGAGTAAATTTACGTTCATAATAATAAAGTTTCATGTAATGACATAATTAAGACTCAAATGCTCTAGCAAGCTGGTAACTTTTTTTTATTATTATTATTACCATTATGCTCACAAAGTCAAAGTCGTTGAAATCTCTTGCTCTGACCACACCAGCTTTTTTTTTTTACTCGGGTTTTCTTACGCATGTATATATCGTATAGATATACCTGTATTTGAGCATATGGATATTAGATTTGGCTGCATGTTGTTTTAGTGGAGATAAAAGCAATTACTTGTGACTTGTAATGAACAGACGACATTTTCTATATTACATATGGTTGTAGTGTCCTTTAGTCTTTATATATGCATAAGAAATTATGGGAGATGGGCAATGACTTGGTTTCATTAATAAATATATGGTTCATTTCATTAGCCTCTTTTTTTTGCAATCTTTATTTTTTTATGACATCTCTTCTATTTTCTGTAGTCTGCAGTCTGTAGTTTTTTGGCTTGGGTTTTTGGAAACTTCTACCCCAAATGATGACTCTCTTTATTTTTGAGAATCACTAGTAAATTTCTTGACTAGCTCATTTATTTTTCTTGTGTGAATATGGTCTATGGTCTCGAGAGTTGCGAGAGCAGATGCAACAATCATAATCATCATATCATAATAATAATTCTATATGACCTCATTATGAATTCAGAATAAATATCAGACGCAAATTGGTCAGGTTTGTCCAGAGACTAGACGAGACGATAGACCATTTTTTTGAATCACTGAACATTAAAGGTTCGTCCGTCCCCCGACTGTATAAAATAAAAAAGGCTATAAAATATATATGAAGTGAAAAAGAGACGACGGAGGAGTTTCCATGTTGTTGTGATAACAATATCAAAATCCACAACTGTCATCTTTCTGTCATTTGAATATTTTTATGAGGCAACTTTTGGGACTCTTCAAGTTTTCATCATTAGTATTTCCAGTGAAATATAATGAAATACCACATGTATAAAGAAAAGGAATGAACGTTGTATTAAATAAATCCTAATTCAATTCCAACTAAATATTGTCCCCATATAATCTCGCAACATGTGTATATTTTATTTTAGTGACTTGCAAAATGAATTTTTTTCAAACGCAAAAAAGTTTTTCTCCCAAATAAATATGAAGCTTGATGAACAAATATAATTAAAACGGTGGCTTCTTCCAAAACGTACAGTAAATATTACAAAAAGAATAAATAAAAATATGTGTATATTATATATATTTTTAGTTTTCAAGCTATTAGCCATATTTTTTATTTATCCATTTATATACATATGGAATCACATTCAGTATTTATTTTTATTTAGCCTTTGTTCCTCACTGCGTGTATATTCATTCATTTCATTCATTATATCGTTGTATAACAGAAGAAAGAGAGAGAGAGAGAGACAAATTTAACTCAAAATTCCCAAACTATACACAAAAAAGACTGCATTTGTGTATTTGAACTTGAATTTGTTTGTGTAAAATGTAAAAACTCGCTCGTAACGAGCTTACAAATTTTATCATTCTTTTCTTTCTCACCCACAAAAAAAATGTTACTTGTTCACGTTTTCTTTTCACTTGGTAGACTTTTTAGTCAAAATTTAGAAACCAGGTGTGGGTAAAGGCAAAGAAAATATAAACTCGTTCAAAAAAATACGTATATGAATATATATATATATAGAGAGAATGCTGATGGAAAATATTTAGAAATAAGATCGCGTATATAGGCTGTATACATGTAGAGAAATCTCAGTATGTATTTGAAGATACAAGGAAATACTTTTAACGTACACTTACGACATTAAAGTAACTCCATGTTTGCTCGTCTTTTCCTGAGTATAAAGTTTATTCAAAGTCCAAGTGCAACCAAAGAACTAAACCAACTGAATTTGTCCTTTTTTTATCTAATGCCTTTGAAATTTTACGCTGAATATATATATATGTAACATATTCTATACAGTGCCTACACATCTACGTACATACATAATCTATTGAGCATTAGCGTGTCCACCCCAGCGTGTCACTTCACATTTAATTTCATTCTGAAGCTAAAGCGGAAAGTTCTATTTACACACTGTGTGTATTTTTATATATATTTATATATATACATTTAGACTTTTAGAGTATTCTCTCTGTCATGTTTTGGACTTGAGAATTCCAAATCATCCCAAGTTTTCAGATTTTCCTCCAAAAAAAGGCGAGGCTTTTTCTTTTTCTTCAGTCATGATCATGTTCATAAGATAAACATGGTGCATTTTGATTCTTTCCATAATAAAAAAATCTGTAAAATAGACAAAACGAAGAATCTATATGCATAAATATGTAGAGTTAATTAGTGATGAGGACGGCAAAACGAATGCCAGCGTAAAAGAAGAAGACTGAAGAAGATAGAACATACTCGTATGTATATTTTAGACTCACGAATAGCCGAGTTTATCAAACTCAACGAACGATGAGCGGGATATTTTCTGTATCCATACAAATACGTATAAAATATACTACGAACCATGAATGAATTAATGAATTAAATTTTTCTTTCTTTTCCACAAAAGCTGTTATAATTATATATGTATGAACAATAACTCGAACAAGTTTCACGACTCGGAAATACCACAAAGTTTTTTGAAAATAACACATTCATAATAATATATCTACTTATATCTATACCATATTTTCCCGACTATTTCCTCATGTTAGTCAACGACGGTTTGTTTTATAGACAGACACACACACACACACACACGAGAGAGAGAGACTAGAGAGAGATAGAGAGATGAGGAGTGAGTGCATGGAAAACGCAGCCTTTTCACGCGCTACCACACCGTACTCTCATTAGACGAGAAAAAGTTTCCGTTTTTTTTTGAGCGGACTAACGGATACTTGAGAAGAAGAAGAAGAAGTTGAACATTTAATTCATTTAATTCATTAACTTAATTACAAATTTTTCAGCTTGACGGTGAACTGTTACAATTGACATAGAAAACAAAAATAAAATGCTTTTCCATCATCTTCATCGTCAAGATTATATATTGAGAGGAAATTATTATTGGCAACTTTTCCATTTTTCTTGTTTTATCGATCGATATACAGATACTCTGAGGGATCTTTTTAATTTCGATTTCAATGAACAGTTTTGTTTTCCTTCTAAATCACATACGATAAAAGGATATTTGGCCGTCCCAAAGCTCATATTGTAAATTTAAATCTTTGAATCTCATCTAGACTTAAAATTCTAGTAAATATCTATGTGTGGTTGGAATAATTGTATACAATGGATTACAGAGTATAGTGTTAAATTAGTCATGGCAGAACACCAGAAAAAGACACGGAATTCAATATGCTCTCTCCTCTCTCCTCTCTCCCTGGTATATAAGTACATCTAGTTTATACGGAGTTTCAAAGTAAAACGTTTGAGGCATTTGACCCCAACCGACCAAGCTTGGCTGAGCTTCTTCTTTCGTCTTTGCCTTCGTCTTCGTCTTCTTCTATATATTCTGTTGACTTGGTTGTCAGTTAGATTTTGTTTCCCCTTGTTGAGTATTGCATTTATTTCACTAGAGCACCACCTGACTATGTATATTATGTATGTATACTCTTAAGCTCTATATTCTTAACTGTCTACTACGGAACAACCAACGATTACGATTACGATTATGATAATCAACCCCGATGTATTTACTATGCCAACGATTAGCATTAGAATTTTAAAGTTTTCAAAGGCTCACATTGAACATTGAATTTAAAATGGTTAATTCATGCAAAAGTGTAAAACTCGACTCAACCGCTTTGGACTCTTGTTCCGACATTCTTTTGCCCAAGTCCGTCAATCGGCCCGGTTAACTTTGTCTTAAGAATTGAATACTCTCTCAAATTCCAGCAATAACTTAAATAAAGTAGGAATTAATTGTTGAATTTCATACTTCATTTAAGTGTAGGCGAAGAGTAAAAAAAATGATAATCCATGCTATAAAAACTATGAAAAGGAAAGTGTCAGAAGTCAGAACATGCGGAAATGGAAAAATACAACTGTATGAATACAAAACGATGTACACTTTTATATATGCTCAATATAAAGTTGTAATCTTGGACAAACATCTACAAGACTTTACATTTGTGGAGAAGCTAAACAAAAAGGAAAACATGATGTAATTCAAATATCAAATCTAGGAAGACGACAACGAAGACGAAGTCGCAGCTTGACTTTGTCTTGGTGTAAAAAAAAAGACAAAAAAAAACGACGTTAGATGACAGAATTAAGTATTCATGCTTAAGAAAAATCTTGACTCATTGTCATGTGTATTTCGTAAAGACATAAGATACATACGCGGTTAAATTCATTACATAATTACATACACACCTACGACCTACACGTTTGAGCCCATATGTGTGAAAATGATGCACCCAAAACACCAAATTACCAAAGAGTCAGAGAGTTGCAGTCAAAGGATGTCGACTCTCTCAAGTCAATGTGAATGGAATTGAAGTAACTTACGGTTACTTTATTTACACTTGACGCACGCAAATACACACACACATGTAAGATAAGGTATATGTACGGGAAAAAGTTTTCCGTGTTTTTCATTAGATGCGTATTTATGTGTGGAATTTCCTTCCGTTTCTCTCTTCAATCCAAGTAAATACATGAACATACACATTTCTATATGCTGCATACAAACTCATGTTTGTTTTTGTTCTCTTGGCAGTATATATATATTTTTTTTTAACTAATCCTCAAGTTAAATTTCCAACGTGTTTGATTTTGCTACTGTGACTAACACAACGATAAGTATCGTACAAAATACACATTTGAGTTTCCATGTTGACTTTTACCAGACAAAAAAAGAAATACATACAATATACGAATACTTTTGGATGGCAGAGGTGTTGAATTGAGGATTTGGCCTTTAAATGAAAGATTTGCATTGAAGGGTTTTGAAGGAATTTTTTTTTTTCGTGCACTTGTAACATGTCTATTTGGATTTCTCAGAAATCCCACTCCTTGGTTGAATTAAAAAACGAAACGAAACGAAACGAAAAGCACAGCAGGAGGAAAAGAGCAGTATAGAGATTTAGAATTGAGAATTGAGGTAGTTCATTTGAATGTTTTTTTTCCCCCAATGTTCTCCATTATATTTTACTCCTTGTCCGTATCCGTTCAGTCTCAGCAGTTATTCTATCTACAGCTGAGGTTTTCTTTTATCCCACATGGAGAAAAGGGGAAAAGGTAAATCCACAAGTGAGTGGTAATAATAATAATTGCTCACCATGATTACCTTTTTTGCATTTCATTGAACTTTACACACGTAACTTTGGCAAAGCCTCCCTCTCTCTTTCTTTCTCTCTCTCTCTCTCTGTCTCGACAACGACAAAATATACACAACCAAATAATTCCATATAGTCCTGAATAAATTAGAAATAAACCTGTACTCGTGTTCCATCGACGTACAATGTATACACTACATGTTTTATAATTACAATTGCAATCATAGTTATAATTGCTAGGTGGTGAATCCAGTCAATTGCTCATATCCATAAGACAATTATGCATGTATCTTATGTACAAGTGAGAGAAAAACAGTAAACTGACTAAGGAAAGATAAAAAAGATAACCTTACAAACTTGAATACGACTCTCAACTTAACCTGATCCTTCATACCTTAATAGACTCACTGCACGCCCATATTGTTCACAATTAAATACATACTTCCATATAGTTCAGAATTGCTTCTGTCAAATGGCTCGAGCCAATAAGTATTTTGATAGGCAGGTAAAGCGCATGAAGTAATTAACTTTTCATCAATTAGATTCAAGTGGCTAAATTGTTTACAAAACAAAATCATTTAAAAAACAGTTGGTAAATAATGTACAATGTACATATAATTATATGCATGATCCAAACTAAAAAAAAACGGATCATATTTTCTCCATTTTTCATTTGTATGCTACATGTACAAATATAGTTGACTGTTGACAGTTGTTTGACCTGATGTAACAAGATTAAAATTCAAACTAACAATAAGTTGAGCCCTTTTATTCATCAGACATTGGCTGCGGATTTTTTTTTATGTGATTTTAACTATATAATACTTGTGAACATTGTATGAAAAGACCTCAGACCTCAAAACGAAAACCCTCAAGACGCAATCATTTTTACTTTGAGAAGGCATTAAAGTCGTGATTTATAAAAAATGGGAGTTAAAAAGACGTGGAGATTTTTCGCAATGAATCAACTCGGCAAAATACACACACACACACACGGTTGAAACCTGAGAGAGTTGAGAGTCGCCGTCGTCTCAAAGCCAAAGACACACCGTGTGTGCGTACGGCGTACACCGTAGACTGGCGTAGACTCATTAATTCCTTCCATAGTTAGAGTAGCTATATATAAGTATGTCTGTACGATATTGAATGAGTCTTAAGTAAAACAAGTAACCTTGAACTTCAATCATAACGAGTAAAACAAATCATAAAGAGAAACAAGGGATGGATTTGTTTTAGTACCTATATGCATAATATTATGTAGTACATACGATAAGTGGAAAGGTTCCTTGCCGTGAGAAACCGTTAGGAAATCGCACATACTCACCGAAATCGCTACTTTGAAAAATAAAAAATGAAACACTCCTTCTCCTTCTCACATATTACCCATCTTAAGCTATAAAACTCTTTTATCATATATTCAACATTCAACATTCTATATTTTCACAATTGACAAATTGAAATATGACCAAGGGAAAAAATACATTTGAGATTTTTTCTCAACATATGTTACAGTAGTTCTATAGTAGAGAGAAACCGGGTGGAACAAAGGATACGAAAAATATGTATGCAAAACATGTGAAAAATAACACCATGAAATGTACGTTTTCTCAAATAGAGACTATGTGGATCTATACAATACAGATATAATTTAAGAATTACCTACATGTATTTAATTCGAGCTATAAAATTCAAATGAGTGTAATATTATTATACAAAATTTATGTAATATATGCCTACACTGTGCATTTTATCTGTATACATAGGATCTTTTGTACTGTACAAAAAAATTCCGTAGAGCAACAAACAAAAACAAAATCTAACCGTGTATATTTGAGTGCAAATAGCAAAAACAACAATCAAGTCAAGAACACAAATGTTAAACTGATGAGGATGTGCATAGAGTTTTAATTTCCTCAAACACACACACACACAGACAAAAGGATATATACTTTCTCAGAGTCCGAGAGCCCTCACAGAGATCAACACTTTACATTGAAATTCAAGGAGCTTGTATGGGAGGAATACCAACGAGACTTTTGGGTTAAAAATCCACATGATGATATATGAAAAGTTGGTTCTAGCTCAATTGGAATTCGAATCTAATGTCAAGTAATGTACCCAGAGTGTTTCCCTATCAGCAGGAGCCTTAGAAAACGTGTAGTAGCGGCAAGTTTTCTATATACATAAGTACAGATATATAGGTAATAGGCAGGTATGCAAAAAAAAAACCCAACAACAAAATGCCGCTCCTGAGTTTTCCCTCTCTTGCTGTCTCGAATTTTGACTTTTGACTCCTGTTTTCAGTCGTTGATGAAATGAAGTGAAAGGTCTCACTGTCTTCTTCTTTGTCATTGCTCTTATTTTGTAATTTTATAATTTTAATTCACGGTAGAGTAACATGGAAGAAAGGGAGAACAATGGAAATAAAAAGGCACGCATGAATGGGACTGATGTGGTAGAAATGTTTCAATGATTGTGTGTGGATTTGTGGATTCAGTGTATTGTGTATTCAGTTCATATATGGAAATTATTTGTATCCGCCTCGTCATGTCAACCCCCAACTTGCACTCGTACAGAAATTGCGTGATTTGTCGCATTCGTAAATAAAATTTGAGCAGCCAAGACTAATTTCCTGGTTAAAGATCATTCAACATGAAAATCCCAAATGACGACGCCTCTCTCTCTCTTTCTTTCTTTTTAATGTACGATAAGTACTTTACAATGTCTAAGACATTCTCAAGTCGTAAGAGAGTAAGGAAAAGTTTGCGTGGTTCACATATATATATGTATGTTTTTTTGCTAAATATGCTATCACAATGAGATGAACGTTCCCTTCTATTCTTGACATGCACTTATCCTTGTAATAGCTATTATTTATTATTTACTCTTTTTTCTCATATGAGACAAGATGACTGACAATTTGTCGGGATTTTCTGAATATACGATATGAAATGAATGGTGTATTGTATCTTGTATCATTTCCTATACGTTTCCCTCAAAAATTCAGATGTACATATCATATATAGTATATACGATACTAATTATGCAAATGCTCCAAGAGAAAAATGTACACATAAATCCTCTGACAATTTCCTGTATTTAAAAAAAATCTAAAAGTTTCTTCCTCTCGATGGTAAAGAGAGATTACAGATTACAGATTATCCTAGGTTAGTGTAGAACAGTCATTTTGTGCAAGAAAAATGGGTATAATCATTTATATTTTTCAACAAATTCCCTATATCAAGTGAAATGGTGAAGATCCCACTGAAACTGCAGGATTGCTAATCAGTGATAATAATGTGGGACATTATTTAAATTTACACATTGCTCCACTTTAAATTGGTCCATGGAAATGAAGAAGAAAAAAATGTACTTTAAAATCAATAAATCTATGGAAATTTATTGCCATGTAATCAAATAAAATTATAGATAAAGACGGAGATGAAAGATGAATTGACACAGACGATATACTTATAGAAAGACTGAGGAAGACGGAGAGAGAGAGAGAGAGAGAAAATAAAAATTTCCTTTTGTATATCTGTACATTACGACGTTTTATGCGTGTGTTCTAAATTCTGTGGATTGTCAATATACAGAGTACGTGAATACTCAATACAAATGGGACTGTGTGTATAGTTTGAGAGATGCCACACCACTTCGACTACACACTATACAAAATAATAATCATAATAATGAGTCCAGCTATAGTCACCCTTCGTAGAAATCGAGAGCAAAACAATTGATGACTTTTAATAAGTCGTCAATAATTTCCATTGATTTCAATTGACCTTCACTATCTCGTAAATCAGAATATTATATACGTTTCTTGCTTTCATTCTCTCTCTCTCTCTCTCTCTTTCTTTCTGTCTCTTTCATTTTCCAAAGGTGGAGTCGTAAAAATTTATCGACTTGTATTGTATTGTATTTGAATGTTTGGTTGTAGAGAATCAAGAGTGAGAGAGAGAGAGAATGAGGATGAAAGGGAGAAGATGCCTATGAGACTACAACGACTCTCGATGAGTACATGACCAGTAATGTCTAATGAGTATAAATGAGTCTTGTTCCTTATTCCTCATTCTTGTTCCTCTCCTCTCTCCTCTACATTCTGCATTCTACATACATTATTCTGCATACCCCCATCAGCTATCTGTCTGTACATCTCCGTACGGAATCTCACTCTTAACTTCACTCCAATATAAATACAAATACAAATAAAATTCATATGTACACACACACATACACACGAACACACATAACACACAAGGATATACTTATACATAAGTGTGTATAAATGAATAGAGGCGGAGGACCCGGATCACATTATTAAAACTAAAATCTCACTGACCTAGTCTCAACTATGTGAACAAGTTTGCCCGTGGGCCACAAATTTCGATTTTCTTTTGGGTCACAATGATGCACCTTCTTTCGCATACACACACACACACACATACAAATACAAATACGCAGTCTACTATGTATATGCACAAAGTTGTTGTCTCCTTACAATTCCTGCAGAAAACAGACAAGAGTCAACTTATCACTTATACTATTATCATATGTACAATGTACAGCATTTGTACAGCATTTGTAGCGTATGTGTACTAGTACGTATGTTTGTATCGAATCGAATAGAACAAGGCGAGGTATATTGTATTTATTGTATATATAATTATTCAAAGCTATACAAATGTCTAATTCACTTGATGGACTTTCATTCAGAAGCAGATAATCTCTAGAAGGAAATTAAATATACAGTCGTTTGATGTGTGCGTCTAGAAGACATTTGGCAGTTGGCATATTCGCATATTCGTATATTCGCCAAGTAGATGTAAAGCCAGCTGTGAATTGACTGCATAAGTAAAAGTGTATTCAAATTCAACTTCTGAATCTGAATTCCAAATTGTGATAACTTATCACTGATAAGTGATAAGTATACGCAGAGGAATTTTAATCATGCTAAACTTTGGCTCCTGAAAGAGTGAGTGAGTGATAAAGTGAGTGCACTGCGATGACACTCTTAAGTAAACTATGTTAGGTGTACTGTGCACCTCGGCAATTCTGCATCTGCATATTCATTACACATTTACACACGTACCAACACCACTTTCAATACACTATTAATACATTATTCCTCTCATGCTCATGCTTATCCTATTTATATATAGTGAAGCTGGTACAACCTACAATTACAATTACAATCACAATCACAATGAGAAAGAGAATCAAGACTGAGCCATCCGTAGGATTGAAAGTGAGGAGATTGAAGGGAAAAAAGAAGGCAAGTTAGTATATTTGAGTTTGAGTTCATACATACAGATACATGTATGACCAGTCTTTGGACACTAAAGTTAAATTGTTCATGTTGTTGTTCTAGTTTGTTGGTCACATCGTTTTCGTTGTCGTTGTCGTCTTTTCGTCGCAGTCGTAGTCGCACACACACAGGCCAGTTAAAATAGGCTGTACGCCACACTTCAAAAGTGTTTCCAGGTCGAAATTAATCTATACCTTTACGCATTTTGCCTATACATAGTGGTCTATTCTTGTCTCAACGGTCTATACCGTCCACACTATAGAATCTCTTCTGTTGTAAAATAATATACTGACAGATATATATTGTGAATTCTGAAAGCATTTTACATTTACATTCTAAATAGATTGTCACTTGATACGGATTCCCATTGTAGACTTTATATATACTTTTACTTGTTGTCGACGTCGTTCTCGTCGTCCTTCTCTTGTTATTGTTATTATTGTATAGGCTTGATAGCTCTTGGCTGTGAGGATTCAATGCAGAAAATATATACAAAACATAACCAGAATGCTTATGTACAGATTTTATTAATGGTGCGACTCATTCTCATTCTTATTCTCATTCTTTTCCTCTCGTGTAAGTATACATAGTTTATAGCGTGTATTCACCGACAATCCAAGAATACACATGTATCTTACATATACCTTCGCTTTTTTTCTATGTACATGTATATTTACACCACACATATTTATTTTAGATTCAAATTACTAGCCAAGATCTAGATATTCGGCTTATCTGTACTCTGTACAATTGTACATACATTAATGATTAATTTGATACAACGCCGAATTCAAATGGGACTTTTGAAATCGAAGCCGATTCGCGAGCCACTTTCGTCTATCTCGTGTCTTTACATGTTGCTGTTTTTTCTTCTCTTAAAGTTATTTATGCATCCTTTTTGTTGGTATTGTCATCTATTTATCCGTGCAGATCGCTCTCCTACGTGTCCTCTTCATATTTTTCAGTTTCTTTTCCTCTCTCCAACAAGATCTCCAACATGTGCTACAAAAATTCTGCCAAAGGTAATGCACATAAGATGAAGATGCAAATCTAGTTGCATTCAAGAAGGAAAACATTCCGAGACTAATTAAGTCGCAATTTTCATATGTTATCAACATAGAATTCAAATGCAGTTTTGTTTTTCAGAGCAAATAATACGAAACAAAGTATGTGCTTACTACAAACTATCACCAATCACAAAATCTACCGAATAAATAATAGTGTAGGAGAAATCCACACGTTTTTCTTTCTTATTCTTTTTTTCTTCGATATATAGGATCATTCCCAAAATCAAAACTTTAAACCAGAATATCTATCGCGTATATCAACACTATTAACTGTATATTGAGTCATGGAAAAAACGACCACCATAATTCACAGCATATCAAAAAGAAAAGAAAAAGAAAAAGAAAAAAGATTTGGTATTTGAGTTTGGATTCGGTATTTGATATATTTAATACATAAATTAGACAATTTGTAGTGTGTATAGTCAGATAGTCAGTAGTTTGTGCAGGAGAGAGATCTGCATCGCATCTGCATCTATAATGTTCAATATATATTGTATGTAAAAATTTTGTGGGGTGGACTTTTTTTGTGAATTCCTTGGAATAATTGATGCTGAAAGCTGATACATGTTTTAGTTAAGTAAAATGGCGTCAAATGATGTGTTCAAAAGGGTATATAGAATCAAGTGAATATAAAGTGAAAAAAAAAAATAATAATAATAAAAAAACTAGCCACGAATACACGAATCTCTAAAAGATATTTGAGATTCAGAAAACCACCAAAAGTTTTGAAGTCTTGAGAGAACCTTTTCTTTTGAAGGGATGTACATGATGGATTTTTTTCCCATGCTATGTGAAAAATAAAGTGCATTGGCACATAAAGTATCATGTGGATTGAATTAAACTATATAGTCAAGAGCATGTATAGGTAATACCAATACGAGATTTGAGATTCGAATATTCATATTTACAGTCAGGGAAAACGAGCTGTGTGATGGAAATTCAAATTATGTTAAATGTTGTTTCATCTACCATCTTTATACTGTGTGTAGAATAGTGTATAGATTTTGTACAGTGTATTTACATATACGATACAGAGTGAACGATGAGTTCACTTACATATACTTTACCACCTTGAAACATTCAATATTGAAATAATGTTATGACTTGACGTTTTACTCATCGTCATCATCGTCATCGTCATTGGATTTTTCAACCCCAAAATAAAATATTATGTAAAAAGATGATGATAAAAGTGTAAAGAGGGAATTATTATTATATTTTTTTTTTAAAAAAAAAAAAAAACATTCATAGCAGCAGAGGATCGTGTGTGGAAGGAGTTGGTTCATGTTCGGTTGTATAATGATTTTCCAATAAATACCTATCAGTAGGAGCAATCAATCCATCGTTTCGTATCGTATCGTCTTGTCTCGTCTCGTAGTATTTAATATATAGACTATATATATTGAACACCACACACTTGCATATTTATCTAGCATACATGAGGACTGGACTCGCCGTTTTTGCCGTTATTATTATTATGGGTGACTTGATGGAGCCGTGAGACGTGGTTAATTTACAGGCATACTCCACTCCAATATCCTTTACGTATACAATGTACATGTAAAATACGTAGGTATATCAAGGGGGGGAAAACACATGAATATATTGACTCCATAAATCACGGTATAAAATTCAAACATTTATGTACTCTGATGATGATTGGTAAGTGAGAATCCAGTTCCGCATTTGCATTTGCCTTTGCCTTTGCTTTTGCGTTTGAAGAACTGGCAGACCACAGTGAGACTTTTACTATGAAATATAGATACTACATATTTCTATCGTATATGTCTGCCTGATGCTGAGGCTCACTGGTCAGGTTTTACATGTTTATAAAAACTTATCAGTTCTCGCGACTCTCGTGCTACCTTGGATTTTTTTGAGTATTAACTTGAAACCTTTAATGTAGGCTGACGTAAGTATTAAGTATATATAAACCCGTGTGAGAGGATTTTTCCCTGCCAAAAGAAAAAAGAAAAAATCACATTCCTATATGCAACAAAGTACACACACACACACACAGATCGACCTGTACAGCTAGGTATTTGCTCTATCTCTCTCCGTGTACGAAATTCTAACAGCTCGCAAATAAAAAAATTAGGTATAAATTCCACGTACTCATGTTTTATCAAACTGGACATTGGTCAAACTATATCGAATATTCAGTTTCAGATTCTCTGTCCAATAACTTTGGTTTTTTTTTCGTTTTTCATTTAGTCTCTCGTCTCCCGTTTGTATTTGTATATATAAAACATTCAACTTCATCAAACACGAAACTTTAACAACTCGCAGCGTCTGACTGAGTCTCCGCTGTGAATATGACCAACAATTAATTCAACTGTACACATCAAATATTTTTATATCCTCTCGTATCTTGTCGAGTATCATATCAAAATCGAGAATCGAGTCCCATCATCAAATATATTGTATATATAAAAAAAACAATCCAGATTATCCGCATATTTCCCCTTCATTTTTTCATTTCCCTGTTCATCAGTTATCAGCAGTTCAAATTCCTTGAGCATTCCTTATTTCTTTTATTCTCAAGTCATTGGAGAAAATTCCATTCAAAATGGATGACGATGAGGAAATCAAAGAAATCGTAAGCTCCAACCTGGTTTTTATTGGTTGATTTCAAAAGTCATAAAAAGGTAAATATTAACTTTTTTGTACATATACAATATTCAAGTATTTCTTGACGATGATGACAAATTCTTAAGAAAGAAAGATGTCTTGGTTGTCATGTGAGAAAAAACAAGGATTGTAATCAACCCAGACGTTGATTTATGAGGGAAATGATTGGACTTTGAAGAAATGAAAGCAAATTTCAATCACAATAGGAGAGTATGGATAATACATCATAATATTTTGGGTGTCATTTACTAATTTTTCTCACTTATTGTTAATATCCAGCAATTAATCATTTCGACTGTTTCCCTTTTGTATTTTCATTTTTCTTTTTGTGTGTGCAAGCAAACATATGTACACACACAGACTCACGTGCACAAAAGTTTATGGAAATCAAGTATTCTCTTTCTTTTGCTTGTGGTGGGTCCTCTTTCTCTCTCACTATCCTCTCATCCTCACATACATATAGTCAAACAAATAAGGATTTTCCGCTTTTTACTTTTTCTTGTACGTGTGTTTGGACATGACAATCCTAAATTCCAAAGCCATGCCGTACGTAAATTAATGCAATTCAATCAAGAAAAATTAGAAAGTTAAAAAAGCCAAAAGGAACAAAGCCAAAAATGCCGGTGTCAAATAAGAAGAAGGCATTTCTTAGAGCCGAGTGAAGGATGAGTCTACCTCCTTCTCTCTCTCTCTCTCTCTCTCTATCTCTTCCATTTATACACAAAATGAAAAATGTACGATAGTTACATGACAGACAGTGAATGCGGAATTGCTTTAGAATATTTGGGGGATTGGAATTTAATTTTTTGGCAAACACCAAAGCTTTTTTGTTGTTTTTTTTTGTCTTTCTACAATTCTCTGATAAGATGACCAAACCATAAGTTTAATCTTCAGTTTAGGTAGTTTAATGTACACTAATTCCTTATATATACCCACATGAGAATCTTTTCTCCATCTCACCAATGCGCTGAGTATATGAATAGAGCAGGGATCGCAAGTAATATCTGTATTTGTGTGCGATACGATTGATTGAGAATTTTTTTGTATGGTTTATTCTTATGTGGAGAGAGATTTCTTGTCATCACTTGTCATATATGTATATTTGAGATGCATTTTTACAATAAGAATGAGATATTTGAGCAAGCATGTATGTAAACGGAATGGGATTTACTATATTCACTCCCATTCAGCTCTCTCTACACGAATTTTGAGAAATTCTTACAAGAATAATGAATAATCAATGTTCCCTCTCCTGCATGCTCTTTGAAAAATCATTATTCAATTGTCTCCCACAATTACTTTTATATGTACATATGAGACTCTGTGCCTTTCAATTTTCCCTTGACAATTCCACATCCCATAAGTACAATACATTATCACCTACGACAATAATCATTTAGTCTATTGTCTGTATCTTTATTTATTAAGTCGACAAGTTGTGTGCATGTAAATGTACACATACATATGTAAAATCGTAAATCGTCCCAATTTTGCACATTGACATAAGCATTCTGAATTTTCGCACTCGCATTGAGCATTCAGGATAAGAATAGAAATAAAACATAGGTAATATGTTGAAGCCAGATGGTATGCACAAAATTGAGAGACAAGATTGCTCAGGTTGACAGGAGCATTTGTCAGGGAATTGAGATTTTTGTGATACAGTTGGAGGCAGCGGTGGAAGAATGGCAAGAATAAAAGGTGAAATCAAGTGTGCAATATTGATCTTATCTTTTACATTCAATTCTACATAAATTATCATTGCCATTTATTTCAACTCTCAAGTTGTGAGCGGAAGCCTGCTACCTTTCAATTCCTTCAATTCTACAAACTAACAAACTACGAACTACACAACACAATGAGAGCATACATATAAATAAATCCTCCTATGAACAAATGATTTACACATTTGATAACAAGAGAGTGTCGATTTACATTTATTGTTAGTGTACTTTATAGTTTCACAGCTGATAAGGATATTCAAAAACTATACATGTGTTACTGGGTTATCATCATATTTGTCTCAGTAAATAGTAAATACATATACGATTTATTGTTGTCAAATGAAAAGATTAACATATAAATTGCAAATTGGATTTTCTCTTTACATATTCCAAATACAAATACAAATACAATGTGTAAAAATAAGAATGAAAGAGTAAATCAAGTGTCCACATGTGCGAATTTTATACATATTCCATTCACTGTTTGTGTTTACTTCACATATATGCATAAGCTCATATTTAACTTGTAATTACACATGGATTCTTTGGGTTAGCAGGTATTCCGGGATTTTTCCATTGTTCCTTTCATTGTCAGTGTAAACTTTTGTATTCCTTGTCTATTTTGACTTGCCTCAAGAATGTAAAAGAATGATGTTTGGAACATGTATGAGGATATAATAATAGTGATAATTCAATACTATACTAAATATGTATTTCCGTCCTCCGTCAAAAAAAAAAAAAAATCTCAACACTCAAGAAAAGCCGCAAATCATTCCTCCGGCCAATACACAGAGAGAGAGATATGAATGCATTTTGCCGTTATAATATTTTCAAAGTTATTTATTGTGTTAGAATATAAGATAAGGCACTTGGGCATTACGCAATTATTATTACTATTACAGTAAGTACAATCAAAGTCGGGAAATATATTTCATACACATCTGCTTCATTTGCTCAACTATCTACAGAGCAGAAAGTTGGGCTGTAGTTTTTTTTATATGATGAGCAATGAGCATTTTATACGTGTGTGTGTGTGTGTCTGTGGATGCACAACGTTTTATGTAATAAAGTAATAATAATCTAATGCTCTTTATCTTTTGGCAATTGGTGAATTTATACAGTTTCAATTTTGAGCTTCATGCTGTTGTTGCCAGTGCCAACTTTTTTTTCTAGTATCAAACAATAACATCAATGACATAAATTTTAAAGTTTAAAGTGAAGGCCTGAAAGGACTGGAGATAATAATAATAATAATAATAATATTATATTTTGAATCTCTGTACAAGGACATGAAAAAATAAAAATGTAGCGGTTTTGATTTCTTATTTATTACACCAGTTTGTGGACTGTGGAAACCACTGTTTTTTGGAAATTTTTTGGGGGATGCGTATTTGCTTCAGTACACACTTTCTTGAATGCTTGATGAGAGTTTTAAACAGTTGACAATTTGACACTGTTTACACTTGAATGACGTAATAACGAGTTGTTAGTAACAACCACCGCCGCACCAGGAAAAAACAAGAATAATGAAGTAATGAAGTTTTTAGTTTTTACACTGTTGCTTTCACATTCTTTGGTCAGTCTCCAGACGAGTCGGCCGTCTTTTAAACATGGGTTTTTAGATTTTTACGATTGATTTTATCCTTTTTCTTTGGTAAAAAATCCTCTTGTAAGAGTGTGTTAAAGTGTTCAAATGTCAAGTTTGATTTCATTTTTTGAAACATGTTACCAATAAATTAGAAAAATATATGGCATTTCCTTGCTCTGTGTCTTTGGTCTTAGTTTTTGTAATTCTTTTAATGATCTTGCCAAAAAATTCAAAAAATGCTTACACATATTGTGCTTATTGTAATTATGACTGCTCTTTGAGCATCAATGTTTCAAACTTCACGCTGCGAGGAGCAGGATTTTCCTCTAAAAATCTTCCTTATTGGTTACTCGTTGCATATGTACATACATGTCTTACATGTACAATATATATATACTGAAGAAGAAGAAGAAGATACCAAATACTTGTAGTAGAACAATAATAATTATTATGTAACGATACACAATGGGAATGTGTGTGTGGGTCACATTATATTATCATTATGTGATGCCAATGTACTTGAAGCTAAGCCGCATGTTACATTTTTACAATGAGCAGTAACACTCCAAACTCACGTAACTCAGTTACAGTTCAACCTGTGAGCATTTACAGTAGAATTATATCAAGTATCAAAAATATATATTGTATTTTGTACATGTGAGAACTGCATCTTTCTCTCTCTTTCTCTCTCTCTCTCTCTCTCTCTCTCTCTCTCTCTCTCTCTCTCTCTCTCATTTCGTCGACTCTGTTTCTATTTTATACAGACCAAGACCAAGGGAAGCGAAAAAGAAGAAGAAAAACTATCTGTATTGTGTTGTGTGGGGCGTATACATATGTATAGCAATTCCCCTTTTCTTCAATTTTCTTTAATATCTATGCTGGACCATTACAACAGTACTGTAAAACGATTAACAAGAAGATCACTACTATTATCTATCTATCTGTATCTCATAGAGAATTCACCTGTTTTTTAAGTACCTACTACCTGCTGCTCTAATATATGAATCATCACGTTCTCCAAGGAGAATCATGTGCATTTTCAAATAAAAAAAATTAGGACATTTTATATACAATAACAATAACATGTGACTGCTGTAGGATTGCGTACACTGGATTCGAACTGCAGTGGATGCAGTTTCTCGAGTGCCGAGAGTTGACAGTACAAAAGTAAGTACCAGAAACAAAAACAGACGTAGGTACACTTCCATATATTTTTTTTTCAATGAAAAAAACTGGAATTCAAAACAATAATCATTACAATATCTGTATATCATTGAGATATTGTATCATAAATTTTCAATCCATGATCCATCATTAACATGAACCATTTAACATGTACATACTGAAAAACGTGATTAACTTTTTCTCACTGTTCAACTTTGAAATGAAGCACCCAAAAAAAATTGTTATGCAATAAACGAAATACTATATGCTTAAACGAAGCTTAAGAACTAGTCCAACTTTTGTACATTGAAAATGATTCAATCATGTTCATTGAAGGATGCAAATGCAAAATGCAATGCACTACGAACTGCGATTCTATATGTGATGTGATGTGATGTGATGGAATGGAATGGAATGGGGATGGCGGATGGTGAGACAAGGACAATAAAATCCCTTTTTTTAGTTGATTATCCATTACTCATAGTACAATATATTGAGTTCTCATGAAGGCTCCTCTCTACGTATACACTTTTAGAGTTTTAAAGATTTTGAATGTAGAAATATATAGTGGCAGATTACAGTTGAAAGTGTGAGGGTGAAAAAAAAAAGATAGGTAATCTTTGGACTCTGTAGAACACAGAATTTTTTGTGATTCGATTTGGAATTTGAATGGTTGTTGGGAGAAGGATTGAATTTTGAGTTGAGAATATCTATAGATACTGAAAGCTGTGTACAAGATAAAAATTTGGAGGTGGTAAAACACTGATCACTGATGTGATGGTGCATCAGTGAATATGGGAAACCTTTATAGTTTTTTTTGCACGCTTTTCTATATGTACGTCCGTATGTATGTATGCTGTTACATTCCGTCATGCTTCACACACTCACTGTACAGTGTACAAGCTTTCCTGTCTATCTCAATACAATACAAAGTACGATATATATGTATTCGTAGCTTCGTTCCATGTTTATATAAATGCATATATAGATACATATATATTGGTACAAATTGTGAGTGTAGCTATATTTAGTTTCTGTATGGAATCTTATTCTTAGTAGGCATACTTATAATGCCTTATGTTGCTTCGACATGTCTCGTAGTGGGTCCAAGTGTGCAATTCATGTGAAGAATCTACTTGAACTCTACAGTTAGTTGTAATGGAATTAAAGCAAATTGCAAAGTTTACGATGCATGTATAATGCAATCGTTGATCCTACTAAAAAAAATCTCAAGCCCAAAAGAAACAACACACACACACACACTTGATGCGACCCTGATGCAGTTTCATATCAAAATCTTGACATGTTTTATATCCCTATACTTACCTTATACCCATTTCACTTGAACATAAGATTCTTATTGGTAATTGGCAAAACTTTAAACCTTCAGTCGTCATCGTCACTAATCGTTTTAAATCTCTCCTGTGATTATACTGCCCATAATATATTATATCATTTAGTCCTGTCGTTCCCTTTGAGCTCTCTCCCTCAACCAGTTTAACATAATTATATATATACGAGATCTTCAAATCTATATTAGATAATAATTTGTTCTTGTGCTTGTCACTTGAAAATATGTATACAAATTCATATGTATATATTTTCCGTCATCCCCCATCAGATTTCGTAATTTTTTCAAACAGAAAGATTTGATAATTCCAAAAATGACTCTTACCTAAAAGAAAACAGAACAAAAAAACAAATTGATTAGCTTGATAATTTCAAATGTCAAATGTGTACATATGTATAGTAAAATATTTTTTCATCCTACAGATACATTTCCATTTTGTGTCCATGCAAAAATCAAAAGTCTCCATTTTTCTGAATGAATTACAATTTTTTACAATTCCTTTTGATTCTTGGAAATTAACCATTTAAATGCATGTAATATGTTTCATTCATTGAAATGTGGTTCAAAACAATTCCCAATGTTACATCACATTCTCATTCTAAAGTCAGACAAAACTATACATGGTGCTAAATGTTTTGAAGCTCATGTGTATAACTATATGAACAATGCAATTTTGTGCTAGCCAGTTCAGTAGTCTCAAGAGTAAAAAAGATGATGATGATTATTATATGATTGTCATTATGTAAGATTGCCCAGCAAATGGGTCATCATTAATGGAATATGAACTAGTGAACCTTTACAGCAGAGCAATAAGTGACACAGTGACTGAATTATATATATACTCTACACAAAAATTACGACAAAGGAGAGGCATTACGACTAAATGAATGAAGACGAGTGGTACATTTATGAACAGTCTACCATTGTTATTGTTGTTGTGTGTTGTACGGAAATATCCGTTAGATTTTTGGTGCGTATATACACCAAAGAAAAACTCCAAAGAAATTAGCAATAAGTACAGAAGGTAAAAGAAGATGAAAAAAAAACAGCACAATGCTCATCCACATCTCAGCAAAGTAGTAAGCCTGTGCATTTAATATCCCATTATATTCCGTATGATTCATAGTTGCATGCGCGTATAAATTCATTCACATATAGTACAGAACAGACAGACAGACAGAGAGAGAGAGAGATGCAAAAAATTTAAAGCTTAAGCATATGCTTTTGCCAGTCTCGAGCATTTTATATGGTTGGCTTTCGGCTTTACAAGCACACCACAAGAAGCACATTTACTATTTACTTACACACTCCTCTCTACTCCTTTGCAATTATCCAAAAAATGCACAAGGAAAAATGACTTGATGGTTTTGAGTTTGAGCTGTTGGAAGTTGTATAAGCTAATTTTTAAAAAAAACTCTTCATCTATAAAACATATAGAAAGATATAGCAGATGAAATGCTACAATTTTGTCGTTTCATTTTTTTCCCCGTATAGAAAAAATCTCTGTGCACATACATTTTACTATATATTGATAAAGAAAATGAATGAAGGTGTAGGAAGATGAGAAGAGAAAAGATGAGTCAGTTAAATATATAAAATGATGCTTGAAGCACCCACCTTCAGGCTTCTCCCTTATTAATGCATCTCATTAAATTCTACACGCTTGAATACATCTTTTGTGTACGAACACATATTTATGCATTTGTCGATTATATACGTTTAATCAATCTTTGCAATACTTTTTTTTTTGTTTGAGTGAGAGAGGAAGTTCAAAACTCTAACAGTCTTATATAGAATTATAAAAGTATTCCAAATCTTTTGTATATACGGATACGCTATTTTCAAGGAAGGTTGATCGTTTTGATATTACTTTACTCTACTGACTCACTAACTAATAGCTAGTAACTATATATAGGTGAATTGATCAAATGAAAAGGTTCTTTTTCTTTGCATTCCCATTTTTTTAATGGCAGGTTTTCAAACTATTATCAGTTATTCAGCTTCCAGTAGCCAAAAATTGTTTGAATAAATTAGAGAAATTGGTAAGTGGGGTATAGAGAAAATATAGAGAATACCTCCGAATTCAGGGTATCGGTAAAAGGATGTAGAATGTGAGTTTATGAACCACCCCCAAAAATCTTTATGTAATTACTACCTAATTATCGATTAGGTGAGCTGGAAGCTACACGAGAGAGTCCATGAGTTATGGTAAAGAATCTATGAGTTTGAAATAATTATGTTTCGTCTATATATTTCCAGTTGGAGCCTGTGTGAACAAAAATGCTCTTTAGCTTAATTTCCTTTGGAGGGACAAAAAAAGCCATGGCTCTTTTATTATTCTCAAGTCCAGTTCTGAGCTCTCAAATTCAAATTCAAATTCAAATCCAAAAACAAAAAAACAAAATCCAGAAGAGTGGAGAAGAAATAATTAATAGGTGCTATAGACGAGGGTAAAAATACAAAAAAAAAGTACGGTACAAATTAGAACAGTTTAATTTGCAGCCCAGGGTCAAAAACTGGTTTAGCTTGATTTCCCTTTTGTATTGTAAAGAGGTCTCATTACTGATTGTGAGTAGCCGCATCTTTTATTTACATGATTGGAATTTTAAATTGAATCTGTCCAACCAATTGCTACATTATTATCAACAGCCACCAGCTCTCTCTCTCTTTCTTTCTCTCTCTTTCTCCTAAGGAGTCCTCCGTCATAACTTTGTTCCTTCTTTCTTTTTCTTATACTCTATCAATACACAACAAAAATAAACCATAAGCATTAAGTATTGGACCTGGACGACCAAACCCTAGACCTCTATGTGAATAATATAGAGAGGAGAAGCAAGAATAAGCTATCAATAGAGAGCGAGAATTCAGAATTCAGCAGTGTCTACCCAATTGTTATACTTGTACTTGTAGCCCCCCGAGAATTAAAGAATCTTCTTTTTCTTTTTCTATATCCAACCAAAGTATATTTATTGAACTTTTCCAACCATCTCCAACTGACGTTATTACAGATCTTGTCGAGACAGTAAACCACCAACTACGCATCAACATTTTGACTCATAGATGATTCCATTATGTATTACATGCGATATTACTATAAGTACTGGGAAATTTCTCATCCTAGTGAAAGATACATGGGGATTGAAATAGAGGTAAATGCTTGGGTATCTAATTGCTCTGACGGAGAGTCCATGCGTGTGTGTGCATGTGTATGTGTATGTGAGAGAGAGATTGAGAAGGAAGTAGGTTAGGAAGTATCTTGCCTTGCGGCTTTTCTTTTCCTTTAAAGGGGAGTATATGTAGACTGGCTGGGAAACAGGTGAAAAATGAACAAGTTCCGTCCGTCCGTCCGTCCGGCCAACTAACTCGATCGTCGTCCTCAGACTACTATATCGTATGACTATTGACTGGCTCAAAGTTTTCTCAGAGTCTGACTTAAACAACATATAATACCTACATTTTATTACAGTGCAGTTTATGCTCATACATATTTATCGTTTTATGATATCCTCGTTTCCAATAACTTTATATAAAAAAAAATCATTTAAAAATTGAGTATTGTTTTGAGAGATTTTGATTCGGGCTTCATGTTCTTCATTCTTCATATATTCATATTATTGGTGAATAAAATACCTCTCACACGCTTTTGACTTTTCTGGCACAATCAGCATGAATAAAAATCATATGAATTACAACTTTATTGAGGTAATAACAATGATTTTACATTACAACATGCTTTAAGTTTTTTTTGTTTCACATATACCTACACTTTGCTTGGAATTTTCATTCCAACAAGATTTAGGGACTTTATTTAGTGATTAAGTATTGAGGATTTTGAATTCTATCTGTATGTACATATATAGGTATAGGGAATACGAATATGTGATAATCATGATCATGAGTCAAATGCCAAAGCCAAAGCCAAAGCCAAAGCCAAAGCCAAAGTCAAACGCTGAGAGTATCAATACTAATGGTCAGCTGTTTAGGGTTTAAATTCACACCAAGATAAGTTTCATTTCGCCTATATATGCAATATGCACTCAAGTCAGCCTTGTGAATCTCGAGTGTTTTGTGTGTGCATGCATATACTTTTAACGGAACTTTTTTTTTGTATCCACATTTTTTTGCTCACATGGAAAAAACGTTTGCCGTCTTTTCTGCACGGTATTATTTTTATATTGCGTATGTGTGATATGTAGGAGTCTCGTCGTCAGTCTCTCTCTCTTTCTCTCTCTCTCTGTCTCGTTTAAGAATCACTTACTGTGAATGGATGTACCTACATACTACATACGTCAAAGTAAAAAATCCTTCATGAAAATGGAATTTAAATCCCTCACAAAAGTTTCACTCGATGGAGTATTTTCATTAGGGAAATCAGCACATAACCTCATAATCATAACAATAATGCACACTTTAAAATAATTAATAAATTGAACTTGAACGTTTTTTCCTGTACCAATTCTATACACAGGGTTGAGATTGTATATGTATTATGTACATAATAATTTGAGCGGAAACAATAGCTGTCTCTGTGTGTATACCTACACATTTTTCAATAACAACTCCGACTTTATCTAATAACTTAACGGATTCCGTTTTAAAATTTACTAGAACAAATATAATTATAAGGATATAAAAACAAGAAATACGGAATACGGATGCACAGAATCTTCTAAAATTAAATACATGCGTGTATATACGTAAAACTTCAAAAAATATTTAAAAGAAGAACGGCATTTTTTTGTAATGAAAAAACAAACACGCTCTGCGATATTTATAAGTACTTATAAATGCTATTTATTTCCTGAAAGCGTACTACGAACTACGATGCACTGCATACGTAATATCGTATATTTGTAAATATTATGAAATTATACCAATTTGTCAAAAGTTGAGCACTTGTGTGCACTTGAAAATTAAACAATAATTTATGGCTTCTAACAGTTTTCAAACCTCAAGAGTTGACTGTAGCTATTGAGTTATTGAAACTATACATATTTGAGCGGCTGCGGATTGTGTATATAGGATAGGGAAAAAAACCTCAAGTGGTTGTGTGTACACTGTGTGTAGTCTACAAACACACACACAACTACACACCTGTTTGCCATGCAAACAATAGTCTACAAACGGTTCATTGGAACATTAAACTTGTAAATTGTAGACTCACTTGATATTTGCTCGTACTCATGTCATTATTGACTTAAACCCACAGAGACAGATTATTATTACTCATCTCGTCTACACACTCATCATTTCATATGCATATTGTGTGTGTGTTTTCCACTGCATCGACCTCCATCTGTAACCTTTTCGTTTCATCTTGTCTTTTTCCTTGTTGTTATATATTGCTTCAAAGTTTTTGTATTGTATACATTTGCGGTTTGCACAGGGTGCAAGCTCACATCCTACATATCCTACATATCCTATACGATTGGGATATATAATGACTGAGTTTACAGACTACACACAGATCAGAGAGCATGCATGCTGGGCAAATAATACGAATTCCAGTAAACTAAATGATTAACTTGAAACATTTAATCAAATATTTACATGAAAAACTCGGTACGATAAAAGAATGGCAATAAGTATGCGATATTTGTTTGTTTTGATATTATACAAGCAGTTTTTTCTATTAAGTTTAAGACGAATGTTATTGAGAAGGAACATGCAATGGCACTGCATAACGTATATATATATATGTATGTACAAATCAAGACAAAAGATGATAAGGAAAAAAGAAAATTAAAAACGAAAGACAAAAAGCTGCCGTATACTACAATAAAACATATCGTATAGATACGTACATGTAAAATGCGTACAGAGACTCTGGATATGAGATTTTCAAAGCACCACAAAGCACAAAGCCTTTTTGCTCGTCTTGCATAATTTAACATAAACTCGTACATTTACATAAAGTATTCAATTCTCAGCGAGTGGTTCATCATTTTTTCATTGTTCATCGCCCTCAGATAAAAATCATGGAAAACGAGCGAGAGTCAGTCATATGTATAACCACACGATGATTTAACGAAGGAATCGAGTCAAAGACTTTCCAGTCCTATCATTCATATATATCGTATTATATATACAAATGCTTTTAAAATTGAAAAAATAAAAGTCTCGTGAATACATTCAAACCATTTTTTAGAGGTTTTTTCTTTTCTTTTCTATATAGCGAGTAAGTCATTTTACATTTGTTCATCTTTTTCTTCATAGTAGTAGGTAATCATAATGTACGCTATTAAGAAAGATGATTTAGAATAAGAATTATCTCGTCAGTTGAATAAAAAAAAAATGTTTTATGCTGAAATGAAATGAAAATCTAAAGTGTGGACAAAAATATATACGAAAAACGAAAAACTAAAACACTTGTGAAATAATCATACAATGGAAAAATCTCTATACTCTATTGTCTTGACGCTGTGGAAATTTTAAATGATTTTAATTGCAAAGACAGAGCGAGGACGACGGCGACGAAAAAGAAAAAGACAGCATCTGAGGACGACAGCATTTTTTTTCGTCTTCTATATGCTCTCAAGTGGTTGGTAAATAAATCTTCCTCTCATCTCTCTCTCTCTTTCGCTCCCATACCAAAAAGATATGGTTGACTTGGTGGTGTGAGGACACTACTTGAATACATAGATTACATTGCAAATTGCAACCATGGGAGCATTTTGCATTTTACATTTTACACTCGGAGTTAGAGTTCGAAGTCATTCCATTCCATGATAATACACAGACAGAACGTGCGAGATAAGCTAATATCTTGTATTTGGATTGGATAATGTGGCCCGCTTACTAATGATTATGGAAGGAAAATGTAAACACACACTCACATCTACATGTATACATATATATATATATGTATATGTAGGGAAATAAAATTGTAGACTTGCAATTAGAAATGCAGTCATTAGTTGGTTTCACAGTGCACGGGGAGAGACAGTAGACAGTAAGCAGTGTACTCTCGGAGCCTCATCATCCATATGTGTACACATACCAATTGTATTGTATTATTTAAGAGCAAAATGTTGTACTGAATATAATTTTGACATTTACGATAATCCATTGTGGGTTTCTCATGAGCGATGTGAAGGGAGTCTGTGCAAAAACTCACATGTAAATATGTAAACTCGTTCTTTCCATCCATTCCATCGTATATTCCGCATTGGAGAGGATAATTGTAATTGTAATTGTAATCGTAATCGTAAAACCTCTTCAAGTATATTGAATAAATATATACACACACACACATCTATCACTTTTAAAAAGTAGTGCTTGGAGATGATTTTCTCTATGTATAATATATATGACTATATGACAAGGGAGGAAAACAACCACAATCCACGATTAGAGTAACCAAGTAAATAATAAATGGCTTTTGTCCGCCGTCAAATATAATCATCGTTTATTGAACACATACACACAAACACACACATACATGATGAGTAGACTTCACGTTTGATTTACTCCCACCAAATTAGTACACGCCGTCATCTTCTCATTTTGTATCATTCGCATTCTTATTGAAATCCAATGGGCGAAATTGAGAATATAAAGAGAAATACAGGTATCGTATATATATACAGATACATAGGGAATGTTTGGAGGTTTGGAGTGATTCAAACTTTCATTGAGCATTCAAAAAAGCTTCACATGGCACTGTTAATTTTTGCAAATTCCATGTACTCTCTACTCCATCATAATGTATTGTATTATTATTATAGACATGAAAGGATGTTCATACATCTGATTGTGAGTATATATACTATATATCTGTAGTTACGTATAGTTTTTGATAGTTTTCTATTGTGGACTGCCAAATTGCACGGTAATTTCTGTATTATGTATGATTTGGGGTTTGGAGATGCACATCAAGACGGGAACAATGTAGTAATGATTGTGATGAAGTAAATGTTGTAATAGGTCATTTTCAAAGGGCGTACACATAGACATGTACGAGGGATGTGTATTTATATGTATGTATGTGTGTGTGTGTGTGAGCCCGGCGTAATGCAGGATTTTTTAAAATACACTCATGAAGTCAACTGACTCTCAACTTTCCTTCACTTTCTCAAATTTACTTAACAACAATCAGTCGAGAGTTGAGGCTCTTATTTGTGTTACATAATCGCTTAATGTTGTTGAAGATGATGATGATGATGATGAGGATGCTTATGTAAATGGGAATGTGAATTCGAATTTTGACTGCACTTTACTGACAATTATTACTTTTTATAAGTACACACTTTCATCTTCATCCATGTACTGTATATATATATTCCTGTACATATGAACGAGCAAATCTCCTCACGCATCTTTTCGTCAGATTTCCGTAGAATTAAGATTTAAAAATTAACATTTTATATGAGAGCTCAAATTGCAGCAGCTAGCCCCACAGCCTTTATGACAGCTGGATTTCGTAATTCAGTTGTTTCGCATCCCCTCAAATGAATGTATTTCCAGTGTAATTACAATTTACTTGACTGTAATTACATAAAGGTCTAATTAACAGTTTGCAAATTGTCGATGAATTGACGATGGTCAAATCGTCTCCCAAATCCCCAAATATACACATGTACAGAATACTGATGTATCCACACATATGCAAACGTTTTTCCATTCCCACTCTAAACATTTGTTTGAAGCCTTCATTCGATTCTTTTACAGCACATATATGTACACATAAAAATTTAGTTTAGTTTTAATTTATAAATTACTGAAAATCTCATAATGACTATGACTACACAAATTGAGCAAAAAATGTAGCAACATCCAACATTTTAGAAATGTTCTATGCAAATTTGAGAGAATTAACATTTGTAATGATTTTATTGAGAAGAATATAGATTGTGCATGTACGTCTAAGCAGTTCTAAAAGGTCAGAGGACAAGCTTGGTTGAGCAACTTGGTTTTTTTCTTCAAATAAACAATTCAGTTTCACATTTTTCTTTCTTTCTTTCAAGTTTGCAACTGTGTGCGATTCAAATGTGTATAATTACAGGATTAGCATTTACATATGAATGAATATATGAAAACGACTTGTTAATTGTTCAAATCAAATTGTTAATAACTGGATTGAAATATTTGCAAATTGAAATACACCTGATGGAATATTTCACATAATGATAAATTATTATTAATAATATGTTTTTAACTATATATTTGTGTGTATAAAGAGTCAGGTGAAAAACAAAAAAAAAAACAAAAACAAAACAAAAACAACGGCATGCAGCAGCCAGAAGCATCACATAACAAAAGTGCTTTTCATTAGGAAATGAAAAGTAAATGCGAGATTTTTTCTCTCTTCATCTCCAAACTATGAAGTAGTTGACTTGAAGAAGAAAACAAGTTGATTGTTAATACTGATCAGATGTAATGATAAGATATCGGTAATAAGACACTTGAAACACAGTACTCTCTTTACTCTACGAACTCTCTGCTCAAGAGAATTAACAAATTGTGGGTATCAATGCTGATATGGCATGGCCTACAGATTTAAACTTGAACGGACTTTGTTTTTGATTCTTTTCTGTATACACAGAAATATGAGAGAGAGAGAGAGAGAGAGAGAGAGAGAGAGAGAGAGAGAGAGAGAATGGAAAATGAAAAGAATGGCATAACCAAGCTCAAATGAACACATCCCATTTCCAAAACATATAACAAATCCGACAACCATTGGCCACTAGCACAAAAACGTTACTCGTTCATTTTGTAATCAGCTCACCTTGCCTTCGCCTTCTCTCTGATATCCATCTTTTAAATGAATTAAAATCAAAGCCAGAAAACAGGGATTCCTTCTAGCTAAATTTATTGCCATTGCTCACAAATTTGTGTTTTTAAACTGAACGACGTCAAGTCTCTCTCAGTATATCCTTTAAACTTTAAAAACAAAAGCAATGAATGAAACTTCTCTTTGGACTTGAGATGAAAGGATAGTACTGGTGTGTGTACGGTGTATTGTACATATAAAGATAAAGATATTTTCTGTAGCCATCTTGGTGCATTCATAGAGTTTATCTCTCAACGTATATCGTATACAGATATATAAAAGGTAACCTACAAAAAAATTATAGATACGATATAGTTTGTCGGTGTCAAAAAAAAAGGATTTGCCCAGCTGATCTCCTGTCTAACACAATGCAATGCAATAGTGCAGTATTATATAGAAGACATTAGGCCTTGAGCTTCCTCCAACTCCAACTTTCAACCGCTCGTTTACATAATCTATATAAGATTCAAGCGTTAAGTGTATACATTGGATCATTTTAAGAATAAACGTACATATAAATACAGATAGAGAGAGAAAGAGAGAAAGAAAGAGAGATGGATAGGAAAAGTCGAAGCCGTTTTTCATTTTTCAAAGAAGGAAGAACCACACGCTTGATAAACGAAGAGTGGAAAAAATTGACCTTTGAAGTCAAGTTGAAGTTTTGCCTCTACTGGTTTTCGTTGTGCCTCCTGACTCCTTTTATCATACATAGACAACATAGACAACGGGTAAACAGAAGATGCATATATATATGTATGGATACATACATATTTTTATGCGTATTCATTGGACTACCTGGTGAAATTTGCCATTTTATTACAATGCCACACTCTGACTTATCGTTATATGAAGCTTCTTAACACCTTTGGAAATTTACGTCTTGTGTCAAAAACTTGAGCCTCAAAAAAAAAAGAGGAAAAGTTTTTGGGTTTTGATCTTGGACTTTTACTACACAACACTTTTTGTACTTTGTATACTTCAGGACCAGTCATTTAAGACATTTATATATTCTATATACAATAAAACATGATAATATAAATCGATGAATCATGAATCATCAGTGGAATTTACACTTGCACTTGAACCCCGTCAACCGTTCACCACTCATCCAAGCAATACAATTGAATATAGCAAAAGGTTTGTGTTGTGTTTTGTGTATACAGAGACACACAGCAAGGTTACATCTTCATTTTGTATGAATAGACATATTTTGATACGATATTTTTGTCTCTTTTGTGAAATGCAACGAATCTTTGTGGTGTGCATATCAGGGATTTCTATATACATCTGTATATATATGCATTTTAGTACTTCTCGATTTCAAACTCAAATAGAATTTTTTTAAATTTCAGTAAGGATGAGGGGAGAAAATCACAGTTTGATATTGCCATTCTCTCTCCTGAGCTTTTGTTATATGTACCATATAAGATTCATCATTATCATTCCTCTCTCTCTCTCTGTCGCTTATACTTTGCATTTCGAATCGAATGCGTATAGAAAACAAGAATGAAAACGTACGCTGTTTTCTCGCATCGCAAAATTTCAAAGAAATGATGAGAGAGCCGGAAATTCAGTGCAAGTAATTGTTACAGCATTTTTATTTTGCTATTTTTTAAACTCTCTCTATCTCTCTCTCTCTTGTTCTGCCTGTCTATCTAGAGGGATTCCTTTTCATTTCACTTGAAAAGTTTTGAGAGAGGACAAACTCTCCAGCCAACAGACTCTTGAAATGTTAAATTCCTTCCGCAGAAGATTGAGATTTTTCTAAAAAAAAAAAATTGACATCTCTAAATCTTTTGTTATAATTTACATTCGTACAATGTTCCGTCGTAAAAATTGTGAAGGAAAGTATACGAACAAAATGCAAAACAATGTAATGCTAATATTGTTTTTTCAAGTATTTTACAGTATACAGTGAAAACACAAAAAAACAAATGGGATGAAGAACTTTTACATTTAAAATATACGGAAAGATAAGAAACTATAAAGAACACAGGTGAAAAAACAAGAGTAAAATAAATAAATAAATAAATACTTTGACGCAGTCACTAGAAATAATAGTCTGTGGTTTGTTTACCAATAAAATGCATAATATTATTAATGCATCAGCATATGGCAGCATATATAAATATATAGAAACAACATCAGAATGCAGGAACAGAAACAGAAAAAGTGTACGGAAGCAAAATTCGTATACAAAAGCGGAAATCCGTAGAGGAGAACCGGAATATACGAAACACAACAAGATATCTTCCTCAATTTTTAACTTTAAATGTCTTTAACACTCTGCTCAGCTTCTTTTACTTCGGGAGGAGCCTCATACAAAAATCTTTATGTTTGTCAAAACATGATCAAATGCCTCCTCTTCCTTTTCTTCCATATCTGTGTGTGTGTACATAAATATATACGACACTCACATTTTCTTTTTTAAACTCAGACTCGATTCTATACTCTGTAATCGTATATACAATGTGTTTCAATATCTGTATAAAATCTCACTCTTCTTTCCAACATGAGCGAATGATACAATATAAATTTAGACGTATATAGCAAACTAACTAAAAAAAAATGATGATTATGATCCAACACTTGTGTAGTTGTAGTTGTTACGAACTAACAACTACTGTATTTATTCTGTATTTTTTCGTTTCGGTTCACAGAGAAAGCCTTTCCTTGGAAACTCTTGAAAACAATCTAGTAACGGTAGTTATGTATAGTTGTTCAGTTGTTCCTTTTTGCTCGTTGTCGAATTCACAATCGAAAATCAAGAGAATCATATTTACCTTTACTTTATAATCACCTTTACTTTATCTTTTTTGTACATACAGTATATATATTTTATATACACTTTTTGGCGTTAGTTGATCTGAGCGAGTATCGTTCAATGTCCTATATAATATCTTCCACACACATCATATATATATTCTAGTTATCGTTACATTCTCTCATCGTAATGCTAATAGGAAAGGTAAATTCACACGTTTTGTTTAAGTTATCAAGAGAGTGAGATGGCTTGGCGTGACACGAGCTCTGATTATATACATCATACATACATCAACATGATGTGTCGTCGTAATATTTTGTTGGTCGTTAATGTTAGAAAAATCGACAAAACTTCAAGTGAAAAATGATTAGAGATTTTTTTGGGGAAAAAATTAACTTGAGGGAGAATTTCATTCAAACGCGCATAACATGTTAAATTTTACACGTAATGTCATATAGAGGCACGACAAGGAAATTTCAATGCATTTCTACAGTGTCTATACATACATGTACGTGGACTAATGTTAATGTTCATGTTATGACATTTTCAAGTCAAAAAAAAACTTAGCACGATCAAAAATGTTGATATGTTACCAGGCTAGGAAAGTTATACATTAAATCCACGGAAGAGAATTTTGCGTAGGTGCAAAAAAAAAAAAAAAAAAGAAGAAGGAGAAGACGAAAAAAAAACATGTATGAAAACTAACGATAAGAACCGGTATGAAAATGACCAAGATAATATAATATGTATAGTGTATCTAATGCACATGCAAAAAAAATATATTATATATAAATGACAAACTTCCCATTCCAAATGTATTACATTCAAATGGAATCCACATTTGTGCAAATATTTATTTTTATTGCTTGCTACATTCCATGTTCAACTACAAGAAGTTACTCTTTAACTCTCGTCACTTTACGTTTTATCTACTTATAAAGACTATTGTGCATTGTACAGAGTAAGAAAATTAGTCGAGTGTACATGGAAATGGTATAATACATACCAAAAAAATCAAAAGGTAAGAGAGGCGAAGAAGTAAAAGAAGAAAGGAAATTAGCTAAAATGAAACAAACGCATAAAATAATGATATTAAATATAAATATATATGGAATGGAAACAAAATGTGTGTATGAAGGAAAACGACTTCCTGTCCCATATATTCTTCAATCACATTACAAGTCCCACACTACTTACATACATTTCACTCGTTCTTTGTATACAATTCTTCCTAATGAAAAGGAGAAATTTCGCCCGAATTCACAATTCTCTCCCCCCCCCACACACACAAAGAGAAATTCAACCTCTGGCCTCTGATCTATGAGTATAGTTAGTCTAAGTTATATATATATGTATGAGAACAACTGTGACGAGTTCCACTCAATTGTCAATTGGCATACATACAAAATTATATTCCCAAAGGAAAGAAAATCAAGTCGTAATCGTAAAAAAAAAATAACAAAATGCACGCATCTCCTCAATCTTATGTAATAATTCACAGCTCATAAGATACAATTATGTGTCTCATATACGATATGTACAGATATATGTGTTGTTTTTCCTCCTCACACCTCCACTTCTACATATTCAACAATACAATATTCTACATTGTATTCGATAAGGAAACAATCCATGTACTCGTTGTTGTTCAAATATATAATAACTATTGTTTACACGTTCATTTTAGCTTTTAGCTTTAGTACTAAAATATTATCACACCATGCAAATACTCCACACATAATAATACTAACAACATTATTGTCATTGTTATGATTATGATTATGAAAAAAAAAATGTGTGTTAGATGAATATTTTTGCTCAGGTAAAAAGATTTCTCGCTTTATCTCAAATAATCTTGTACAGAAAATATAATATATAATAGACAAAACCAATGACAACGAAAATGATCACACGTCTCATTAAAAGTGTGTGAAGTAGAATCAGTATATCTTGTTGCATTTGTGTGTGTGATGTTTGACTTCTCCCCATATTCTCTCCTTGTTATCGTTTTTCTTATAAATATTTTGATTATGTCTAGCTCCGTATACGTCTACTATGTTGACTACAAGTCGTCCATATGGATATCCATATCGGAAATGTATCGAACAATAAATAAATGTCTTCCATTTATTTTATTTTATGTAACATACATTTCTAATTTTTTTTTTAATACATCAGCAATGAGTCCAACACAATAATAAAATCTGACTAATATAAATCCAAAAAAAGTTTCTCTCTTCCACGCAGATTCTGTATACATATTAAAATATTTGTGTGTTGTCTTTAATTTATTGACCCGCTCGTTTACCTATGTTTGTTTTTGCGTAAATGGCAAATGGATGAGGAAGTGGTCATTAAATAACTTATTACTTATTACTTATTATACACACCACTTTTTAATGATTTCTACACATCTGAAGCTATGAAATAACTATACAAAAGACAAGATAGGACAGTGACTACTGACCACTGCGTTCCATTATTTTCGCTACATTTGAACCATCATTCAGCAGTGACTCTTCATTCAAATTCAAAATGTATATCAAAAGGAAGTGGTAGTTTATTTGTTTATTACTCCAAAATAGTATATAATAACAATAAATTTTAGAAAAATTAAATACTCCAAGAGTCCAAGACAAATATACATATACAGGTATCATATTCAATGTTCACAAAAGTTACTAGGTGAGTAGTTTGTGTGGGTAGAGAAATTGAATTGACTATTTGATTTGTACATTGGATGTTGCCGTGATGCATATTCATATATGAAGGACTGTCATGAGAGAGTTTTGGCTTAAACTATGTATATAAGTTGGACATTAATAAATTGCGTAATAAATAACACCAAAGTTTTTCTTCTGCTTGATCCAAGTGTCATTTCACCGAGTACGATTAGCAAGTTTACAAGCTACACATAATTTCTTGTTGATGTTTCTATAGCTCCTAGCTTTGCCTATAATGTACAACATGTGTCATATGTGTGTGAGGAACTCCAACTCCAACTACAGATACACCATACATACAGCTCATATATGTCAAATGTATAACTTTATGGATACTTAAAGCTGTTCTAATCTCTAATGACGACAAAAACAAGTGAACTAGCCTTTGTTCTATAGGGGCACTCCATGGACGGTATACGCACTCGAACTCGAGGTTTCAAATACTATGTACATATTTAATGCCCTGTACAGAAGACAGACAGGGATGTTGTGTGTGCAAGACAATACAAGACAAGACAGCTCATATGATGAGCCATAGGCAAAAGAAGAAGGTAAAAAAAATTCAAAGGAACGGTGCCAAACGCATTCTCATTACCTTTGATTACATGGGATTTAGTTGGTAGTTGGCAGTTGGTAGTCGGTACTTCATTAATGCACAGACAATAGAGCAAAAGATTTTTTCGTAGCTCTCATAGCCGATATTACTGACCAGTCAGTAAAATATTCCGTATTCCGTCTATACAAAATACTAAACCACAAAAGTCAAAGGAGACAAAAAACATTTAACTTTGATTTCCCCTACAACGAGTCCAAGTGTATAGTTTTGTTTTTCTCTTGTCTATTTGACTTGTGATTTGCACCCACGGAAGGAGCGAGCTCTCTCGTCAATGAATAAATGTTGAATGTATACTGTGATGATGTTTGATGTGTCAAATGACAAGTTTATGTCAAATTCAAACGTCAACAATACGGTTACTGTTTAATATATATATATATATGTAAACTATATATAAGATATGAGTATGGAAATGAGCTATTGTTGATTTCCTCTCTCTGTCTTGTCCTCGTCTTTAAGACATGTAACACAATTATGTAATATGTACTTCCACCTTGCCTACTATTTAATATACCGTCTGAGTGGGAGCCAATCCAAAGGAAACAATGCGCTCCCGAGTCTCTTTGAAACTAGAATAGACTGATGGGGAAACGTTTCAAATTTGACGTTAAAAATATACGGCCACGACGAGGATATTTGAATTTGAATATATGAATTTGCATTACAATACGGAAATGAAGGAGAGACGTAATAGAGATCCATTCTTCTTAAAATATTTAAGGACGAGACAAGCATTTACATAACTATGTATATTATGCATTTGCAGGAGGGAATGAGAAGGAACGAAACAGTATACATAATTAAGTTAAATATACTTGAAAATTTTAAAGACAAAGGACTTGGTGAAAAGTGATGGTCGGAGACTCTTATGTAATGTATAAAAAAAACATCACAGGTATAAAATCATACTTGCAGCTATGTAGAGAGAGAGAGAGATGAAACAAATCATTAAGATAACTACTAAGAATCATGCTATATATTTATATTTATATATATATATATACAAGCTTCTGTGGCTGGCTTTAAACTATGTATGTATACAGTTATTTTATTTTTCGTTGGACTTGGACACATTTCATTATCATTACTGCTCCCATTGTGTTAGTGTGTGTCTGTGTATACAGTATAGCTACATAAACACACTCTCACGTCACACACACACACAGTGTGGTTCAAGTCCAAAGCCTCTAAACTCCTAATTCCTAATATCCAACCAACATTATTGTATACTCATGAATTACATCTATACTAAACTATCTAGCCATAGGGATGTCCAAAGAACCAGAACATGTGTATGAGTTTAGCTATAAAATAGAAATGACAGGTGGGAAATATTGTGGACGCATTAACGTGGCAAAATCCTTGTCTTAGTCTAAGTCTAACCGGCTAATGTCTAACCCAGTCTGGATTATGTTTATAAAGCACAGGGCATACAGTATACACAGTGAGAGCATTGTAAATTGTGAATTCTAAGGAAATCAAAAAGTCTTCCGTAGAGAAGAGAGAAGAGGAGAAAAAAAAATTGCTGCACTGTTGCTTTAGCTTTTGGTGTTGGCGTTGCTTTGGTATTACACTATGGTACATACATGGTAGACATAGACATGCTGAATATGTTGGTAAGTATGTGTATGCAAATTCATCATCAAGATTATACATTCTTGTTATATTTTTTTGAGAGAGAAAGGCCTCAAGGAATTGTTTTATATTACACATGATATCAGAGAGAGCGAGAGAGAGACAGAGAGAGAGAGGGCGAGAGAAAGAGATGTATCATGTTCTGTAATCTGTACAGCCTGAATATGGCGAATGATGATGGGTGAGGAGTGAGGACTGACTGAGGATGATATTAATGTATAGAATAAATCCCTATGTGGATGCTGACCACGGAAAAGACATATCTGGAGGCAGATTACTGGATCTCAAACTCTCAAGGAAAATCTACATTTTATTAGAATATTGTACACGTATATACATATTCTAATGATAATGATAATAATAATAATAAAATAATAATAATAATAATCGAAAGCTGTATTATTTTCTTTTGACATTGCCACCATTATGAGGAGCAACAACGGTCATTCCTATTACTAGTCAATTTGACTGACTGACTGACTGACTAAGTCTGTACTTCTCGGACGAGTTCGCCTCAAACTATTCATAAATTAATTACTATTTTATTATTGCATTACCTAGTTCAACCACAACTTGATGGTAGCCACACATCGCATACATATACATATAGTGTCCAAGCTAGCCAGTTATATTCACAAAATAACAATTAATAGCTGGAAGCATAAAAAATACAACGGAGAGAGAGAGAGAGAGAGCAATACCGGTTGAATTTTCACCCTATGTCGCCATTGACGTCAACATTTGAACTCGAATTTCCCTTAGTCATTTCTAATTACATTTATTGGGAGCTATTAGCTACTTAACGTATTCAATTTTTGATTGATTACCCACATATACCTGTTCAACTTATTATCCATTCATTCTACATTCTAAACCGAATTCCTCCTCTCCTCTCCTCTCTATATACGATATATTTTATTTTTTACCTACTTTGACAAGGAGAGTCAGATTTTCTTTATAGAGTTTATATACATTTATGCAAATAAATGTTGCAACGAAAAAGTCAAAGGTTGTACACTGTAACTGTGGTCAGCTAAAAAATTCTAATGAAATGGCTTCTGTTAATGTATATATATGTGAAAGCAAGTAATGAAATTGATTCTATCCGCCGCGGTAATTGTTTATGACCAACGTGAGATTATTCATTGGATTTTTTTCTTTCATTTGTTTTTTTTTGAAAAGAAAAGAGGTGGATTGATGGATGGAAATTGATTTTTTTCCCCTTCCAATAGTAATTTCTTTTTAATAGCTTGAAAGTTTACTCCAAAACCTTTTAAAATCTGCAATCCGAAATCATTTGTGTACATATACATTGTGTATACAAAAGTTGGACAGTTTAGATTACGCATCAGGTCCTCATACTCATACAATATAGGTATATCCTTACCCTATTAAGATAATACAATGGGTGACCGTGTCTGTCTCTCTCTTTGTGTATGTGTATATGTGTGTACCGTTTACAATGTAGACTCTTACATATGTTTTACGATTGGCGTAGTGTTCGCTTATTGTCTTTTACACAATATAATGGCTGATAACTCGTGTGTAAGGATACGTTTGAGGTTTGAACGTGAACGATACGAAACACAAAACACATACATAGAACTCAGACCGGTAATCAAGCATTGTGTTGTTGTTGTGTTTTTGTACAGATATTGATATTTGTTTGTGGCTCTGATTTAAGTGCGTACTACACTTTACACAAAATATACAGGAGACGCGCGGAAAAAATTACTATATTGCCTACTGCCTTGCGTCTGGACTCTGGAATCAAGATTTTTTATTTTTTTTTTGTAGTTGAGACGAGTTTATATAGTTTCAACTTTATGTGTCTGCTTTTTGTTTCAAGTTGAGCAAATGATTTTTGTTTTGGAATTGACTACTTGACGACTTTGGAGCTCAAGCTTCATACCAGGAGAAATTGAGTAGTGGGAATGGTGGTGGATTACTTTTTACTCTTCACAGTTTATGTATTACAGTCCTCATAAATTTTTGCATATACACCATTCCATGTACATTCCAAGTAGATATGTATACGAAAGAAAACATGAGCATCGTGCAAATTGCTGTATAATTTCAATATGTGTTGTGATAAAGCTACAGGTTTTTGACGGCTCTCCATCAATATCCGAGCATTCAGATACAAATATGTACATTATACATGAAAACGTGTGTATAGTACACACACAGAATGATTAGGGAACCAGTAATGATTTGATTGACTGCTTTGATTAGAAAGAATCTGATTCCGTACTTGTGAGCTAATTAATTACGGCTATGATATGAGATGAGATATGTGTACGTATCTATCTACTGATACGCCCGTTCTTTCCTTCTTATTATTATTATTCTTCTTCTTCTTCTTGCTTCCTCATTTTTCATATCTTTGAGTATGTCTCCCTTTTGTACATTAAATTCAAAGCCAATTAAAAGATCTTGTATACAGTATGTGCAGTCAGCAACTAAAAATTGAAACTGACCTTTGAGTAGGTTTTCCGAGTAGGTATTTTCATATAATAATAATAATAACATCTTCTCTTCTCACTCTTTCATATTTCGTATAGTTCATAATGAATTTATAATTTAATAAACATCTCATCCTTATTACTCAGATTCTTATCACTGACAGTCCCTAATGATAAGAGTTTTTATACTTTTTTTACGGATTTGTCTTTCACAAAATCCCATAAATATTTTATGATATCAATGTTGAACTACTGTTACATCCCTCAATCATACAGTCCTCAAAGATTCTTCGAATGAACGTCAATCGGGATATTGATTTATTTACTATTTTTGTAAAAATTTTGTACAACTCCAACTTGATTTGGAATTTTGAATTCTAAACTAACGAGTATCATCAAGAAGCTGAAGGTAAAGTTTACAGATTCTTCTAGAAATCAAGATGATGTGATTCATACAATAAAAAAATTAACTATATCTATATACATTTTCTACATTGAGAGTCCTGGAAATATCTTTGATGATGGTCTGACCAACTCAAACTGGTATATTTCCTATTCTTTTTCCGTGTGTTATCTTTTTATTGTTAGCCTAGGTATAGGTCGTTCATGTACTTATCGTGTGGTCTACCCGTCATTCTGAATTCTTCTGAATTCTTGATTTCTAATTTCTACATATATAAGCCACACCTGTCGCTATCACTCAAACTTTGTCATACAAACTCTCTTAATTAAAGACAAGGTGAGCAGAATATGGAGAAACTGATAGAGAAAAAAGAGAAGTTATAAATGTATACATATTTTTAAATCCATACCTTATGCTTAAAATTCATACAGTTGATTTAAATGTAACATTATGCATGTGTGTGTGTGTGTACAAAATTATATTGCTATTATTCAGATTTCATTGGATTTTATTAGACAGACATGAAGACAACGGGGACTTGAGAGTCACTACTACTACTACGACTGAATATTTGAAGAAAAGCGAGAATATTCGATTGAATCTATACGGTCAGTTTAAACGTGTGGGGGGTTTCTCTTAGCTCAGTAAACTGATCAACATAAATATTGTCAAAGATGGCTTGTTGCTCGTTGTTATCCCCGTTACTATACACTCACATATACACACACACACATCGTACGAGAAATCAACTAAAAAAGATACAACTCTGAAAATCTACAATCTTCAAGATGAACGACTGAACTGTATACACATAACATTTTTTTCCTTCTTTTTTTTGGCAAAAAGAAGAGAAAAAACTCCAAGAAATTATTGTTAAACTCTTCGAATGTTGGTAGTTTTGAAGTTTTGAGTAAATTCAAAGTAGGAATTATATACGAATTCTTACCAAAATGGCAAGATAAAACTAAAATACACAGTGCACACACGTCTACATCAGACATCATATACAGATACAGATATATATCGAGATTCGAGAGGAGACATTATCATGGAAGAGCATTCAATGTACAGATCGTCGTCGTCGTCGTATAGTATAGTATATACATAGTATACAGTTTTTCATGTGTTCACGAGAAAAAGATGCGACGAGACCATGAGCAGCAGTAACCAGAACCGCACAAACGATAAGGATCAAACGTGAGTTTGAGTTTCTACATGCTCACAATTCACAATTTACAATTTACAGCTTTAGCTTCTACAGAGAGACAAACTTGAACATTTTCCATCTCAACACTGGCAATATTTCCCTCTAATATTATTACTCACATGTACCTATATACAAGGTAACATATCATTCATTCATTCATGTAAGTACCTTACCTACATCATTTCCTATCATCCCCGTCGTAATTCACATTGTATTGAAAATGAAACAAGCGCTATATTAAGGGAAGTACAATATGGTTGACATTAACAGGCCATCTGTTTTTCTCTCTCTCTCTCTCTGTCTCTCTTCCATCCATAAAGAAAGAAAAGTAAGAAGATTTCTTTCTATAGCTCCGAGTCTAAAGAAGAATGACAAATGAGATGTCGAGGAATTCGTCAATTTTTTTGACTTGGACTCGCATATGTATGTACTGTCCCAACAACTGACGACGATGAGTTATGCAAATGATCGAATGAACCTGGCATTGGAATATACTGAAGAAAGAAAGAGATAGTCATTACCATATGAATAGTGCAATATACAGAACAATTCCACATACGTTATATTGTTGTAAGGAAATACATAAAACCACCAACACGTAACGCACTTTGACTACATGCGTGAAAAGAAATTACCAGTCGTATTTATATATGTAATGTATAAGACTCCCATTTGCAGTCACACATTTTACACAGTAAAAAAAATCCAAATCCTTTCCTATCTTACGTAATTCTATACTATACATACACCAAAGGATATACCTGTACTTTCGTATAGTTGGGTTACATGTTTTTGTCCTAATACTTGGAAAACTGGCGAGCATCTCTCTCGTCCTCTCTCTCTCTGTCTTGTTGGAGCATTTGTATCGTCAAGATTTTTGTGTGCAGGCGCTCGGAAATACTGATATGCCTACTCAGCAGCACTCAGAATGACAGGTGAACCACTGCTGGATTCACAACAATGCCAAAAAGAAAAATAAGGAAATGATGCTCTTTTCGAGAATTCCATTATTCTAACCCAAGTACTTTATATATATTAACGATGGAGAATTCGTGAGTAACTTTGTGCATGCTTTACTTTGTGGGTCTCATTTTATTCTCTCCCTTTCTATGGTATGTGCATATTTTGCATGTACAATACATTAGGGAATGAGAATGACTAAAACGAGTCATTTCGGTCTCATTCTTATTGCTGCTTGTTCCTCATTGCACTCGACTCGACTCCACACTATAAATATATTGAATTAATCCAGAAGAATGCACTTCCATCAAATCTTAATAGTGTTTAGTATAGTAAAAATAATATTACTGTTATACACATTAGAACATTAGAACATTCTACATGTCGTCTTACACGTAAACCCATCATGTAAAATGTAAACTTTTATATTTTGGACATCCGCATGGACAACCGACGAACCAATTCAACACAACAATAATTTCTTCCTTGTTCTGGCATTGTATATATATTCACCTGACAATTTCATTACAATCTCCAATGAGACAATGTCCGTTCCTTCCATTCCCATTCCCATTCCCATTCACAAATCATCATGTGCCTATACATAAAAATATTAATATTACTATTAATATTTTACGGTCCACACCTTATCCCAAATATCCCAAACGTATCTGTATATAGTAACAAGGCAGCATTGAATTGGGCTAAGATTGTTTGCTGTCATACTCATTTATGTACATATTATTATGCTTTGAGATTTGAACTGCACGTGTACGAGTTAATTTAATAGTCATAAAATAGTCAAAATGTACTACTAACTTCTAACTGTCTACACGTTTAATATGCATTTAGTTTCCGCAGTTTGAAGTTCCACACAAATGTATTACATGTAGTGTCATACAATTAGACAAGTATACAAGACGAACGTCGTCGTCGTTGTCGTTGTCGTCTTCGTCATAGCGGGAAACGCCCAATAATATGCAATATTAGGTTATATAATTCTCTCAACAATAGTGCCAGTAATAGTAATAATAATAATAATAGGATATGAAAGAGTTGTGAGTCAAATATCCACATTGACTATCACTATGTACATATATGGAAAAGGAAATTGGTAGCTGCAAATGAACACACTCACCACCCGTCAGAAGAGACTACTACCAAAAAGGATAAAAGGATTTTCATAACAAATTCATATCATATTACAGCAGGTAAATAGAAGGTATATTTAGACAGAGAGAGAGAGAGAGAGAAAGAGAGAGATAGAGAGGATCAAGAAGACCAACTTGACTGGACGAACAATACAGAGTGTGACGGTGAAGAGTCCTCAATCCTTTACCTTTTGCTACAGGCTTAATACTACGGGACTGGATATAACTCAAAGAAAGCCGGGGAAATGATGGACAGGATGTGACTTACATTTCAAACTAAATATATCTTTATCCCCTTGTGTATGGTTAAAAGTTTAAACGTTGACCCTTTTACGGCATGACAATGACAATGTGCCATTCTTCAAATCCTCAGTGATGCTTCTATACTGCTGCTGACTACTGACTGCTACAGCATTCATGACACGGTAACCGAATATAGTTTTCATTCAATACAGTTCACGTTGACCTAAACCATTTATAATATTCCTTGACCGTGTAGAGGTGTATACATTACTTTGATAATAGATTCAAATGTGTGACACACAAAAATTGTTAAATATTTATTACATTTGAATACTCAAGGGAATATTTTGTACTTTTACCTTCGGAAATGACATGGGGAAATCCATTTCTGTCCGAGAATTTACAATTCCCAATCAAACTTCCCGATTGTCTGTGAAAAACCATGGTTGCATATACATATTGTTTGTAGATAGGTGTACTGAAAATGTTTTCGAAATTTCAAATTTCCAAATAACTAAATTAAATATGACAGTCGATAAGGAGAGAGAAATATTACCAAATGGAAACCTTTCAACACGATTCCTATGCTCTTTGCATGGACCACGGTCGTCACATGTGAAAAGAGAATGAACGAACACTTGAATTAACCTAGGAAATTCTCAATTTCTAGTTTGTGTAACGCGTACACAGAGCAATTTTGCATATATTTAATATTTAACCAATACTAATCGATTTCCTTATTAAGTAATTAAGGTTTAATTACATGCAAAATATGTTGAAAAAGATCAATAAATCATTACTGAAAAACTTTCACAGGCAAAGAGAGAAACACACAAAAAAAAACGTTTTAAAACAGGAAAATCCTGTATACAGAGAATGCAGACACCATTGCCTGTTATATTCTATGAAATAGGAACATCAAACACCGAGTTGAGTATACTAATTTACAAGTTAGTCCAAGAAATCAATTGTTGAGTTTCATCAATAATAATAATCATATTCAGTACTCATCCTCCAATAATCGACATTTCATTGTGAGCAATAACTCTTTAATTTAATGTCTAATATAAAGTCTATCCACACAATACATACACATTTACAGATTTACACACATTACATTGTCTGTGGGTGAGAGATCTTGTTTCATATTCCAAAAACGTAGTGCCATACACTTGCTCTTGTAACGTTGTCCTGCATGTCTATGTGTGTGTGTGTGCGTGAAAATACACACAGTGCTTTACACCTGATTCATAAATACTCAACTGAAACGAGCGGGGCCTTTGATGAAAGACAAATAATTTCAATGGACGTACTGACGAGAACCAACTACATTATTACTATTATTATCCATGCTGTTATGAATGGTCATGGGTGCCCCTGATGAGTTTGGATCGTCTTCAAGCTCACGACTTGAATTAAATCGACCTCATCAAAAAAGACAGAACAGAAACGGACGACGAGAGAATAGAAACTTTGAACGAGACCAAAAATTAATATTACATCAATAATCTGGGATCGAGGGATCTCTGTTTGCTATAGCTCTGTTGGACTCTTTTTTCTTCGTCAACATGAACTTGTGGCCACATGCAATTCTTGAAACTATACACACACACATCGTCCCCATTGTATTCTTTTCCTCATAATTCGTTTTTCATTTTTTTTCCCACTCTTTTTAACGCAGCGCAACTAATGGCCGTAAAGGTTACACACAAGAGTTCCAAAGGATCTCCAAAGTAATTGGATGAAATGATGAAATTCCTCCAGAGTTTTAAGTTGGGAAACACCAAAACGCTCACTTTGCAGCTGTCATGAATTTTTTTTTTTAAAAAGCCCATTTAGAAATGTTTCTACCTCCTATCACCTGAAATACTAATACTAAAGTGGTTGGAAACACAAAACACACACAAACGGCCGATGAAGATTGAGGAGTTTTTTTTGGAAAAAATTCAGCATGATTTTTTTAGCTGAAAACTAGAATATAAATTACAGCTAGCTTGAATTTCGGATTTCCCTTTATCTCTGTCTCTCTGTCTCTCTAACTCCAATAAAATGAGAATATCATTTTGATAACAAATTACAAATTTATTATGTAACTTGGATCCATAATAAATGAAAATAGACAGATATATGTACAAGTATTACAAGTACAAGTTGTTATATAGAGTCATCAAACAGGGTTGAGACAGAATCTGTTGGTGCAGTGCAACATGTTCTCCCTCTCCAGGTCAACATCATATACAATTGTATTATTATTATTATGTGTCATCAATCAGACTTTTTTGCGACTGTGACTGTACATAACGATCTGGGATATTTTGCTACTCATACCAACCATTTCAACTTATGACGTTGAGTAGAAGCAACAAGCGGCATTTTTTTGAGAGAGAGAGGACTCAAGAGAATCTCAGACTCAAACTCGACATTCAAAAACAAAAAAAAAAATCATGTATTTATCACGAACTTTTTAGTAAGACTCGAGACTGAACATCCTCACAGTTTGTTCACTTGTCATCTTTTAATCATTAAATATCCACGTTGACGTCTCTAATTTGATTTTCTGCATTAAAAAATGTGTGTGTGTGTGTGTGTGTGTGTGTGTATGCGTGTACAGTTAGTAAAACTACAGATATATTATAAGACAGAGGAGTCCGTCCATACGACATACATAGAAGACACATGCTGCATTCATGGTATGAGTTTTGAAAATGAAACTGGTAGCCTTTGCTCCGCTCCCAAAGTTGAACTTGAAATATTTGAAATGAAAAAATAATAATATACAGATATATACGATATATACATATAAACGATATTAAATATTAAAAAGCCAAGGTGATCTTATAGTGAGTTCCTTTTAATTTGATTTCCATGCAGATGCAGATGCAGATGAACAGGAAGTTGGAAGTCGAAAGTACATTTACATATTTCATATTAGGGTCGGCTGGGCTAAAGTATGTTTGAGAATTTTAGAAAGTTAAAAGTTGGATTTAAATATGATGCATAAACTTACATACAAGTGAGAAAAAAAACTATAACGAAACTAATTGGTAATTTGTGTTTGTGTGTGTGTGGCATGTATAGATTTATAGATGTATAGATGGTATACCAAGACTCGAGTGGGACAACTTATCCCTGTTGATTAATTTTAATTAAATATGTTAATACTCAATCCCGTCTTCCCTCTTCTATAGTTATAGTTATAGTTGTTACAGTACAATAGCCCACGTTCAACCCTCCACCACCACCGAACTGGCGAAATGATCTTTCATTTTCATTTAACATTCTTTTCCAGCATCAAATGGCAAATTCAAAAACTTTCATGATCGATGATGCAGATACACACACACACACACACATGTCTGTCTGTTGTTGATGGACTTGCAAGTTTATTACCACAATGAAAATGACAATCACATGTATGATGACTTTTATGGCATCACGTTCAACTTCAACGTGTGTACTGTACGGACTTCACTCTACAGAGAGACTCTACTTTACATTATGATAATATATATATGTTTATTTGATTTTGAACCGGAACAAATGGTTTTTCCGTTATGTCTTCCATTCAATCAAATAGATTATGTGGACGTCTTACCAAATATCAAATCCCAATGCTAGACCATATGACTTATGAGAGACATCCACAGAAGACCATAAGAAAGCTTTAAATTTTACGTTTTAACGGAAACTATATTTTTTCTTCCTTCCTCACTGTGTGTCTCTCTCTCTCTCACTTCTCCTTATCGATAAATAATCATTTACTTTCTACATGCTTCATTGCAGATTGCAGAAAAGCTATATTTAAAATCATTTACAACTATTTCCGTTATGCAACCAAATTTTTTTAAATTTTATTACCATAAGCAGAAAATAGAAATTGCTTTCACAGGTTTCCTTTTCTCTCTTCCTCGCTACGTCTCACATTCAATCTTCTTTTTTTTTTGCTATATAGTTGAAAAAAGTTTCATTTTTATGAAATGCAAAGTACATATCACTGCCAACTGTCAACTACCAACTGATTGTGAGTACATCATAAACTTTCAAGAGTACAACCAACAGTAGTTGTACGTGTGCATCTGCTTTGAAGTCAAATGCATGACAAGTGAATTGTGAATTGTGAATTTGACAGTAAGAAAAACGTCTGGAAAAAATTCACTTTTACACTACAGAATAATGGTGTACAGTCGAAGTTGTATCGTATATCGCATACAAAATAAAATATATAACAATCGGTGTGATAACAACAATGCTGATGGAACTTCCACTTCTATCTTTCTCCCTTGCTGTGTGGAGTTGTAAATTCCCAATTCACATTCACCGTGTAAACATTCGACAACAGTCGACTGGTGTGACTGGTAAAGAACAAAAAACAAAACAAAAAAAAGTCAAAGAAAAGAGAGGAGGAGAAAAAAAAACTATAGCCACAAGAATTCCGTAATTATGCTTAATTATAGTATACAAACTAAATGATAGACTAAAGGAAGAATAACTGAAGCAAAAATGTGCTACGAATGCGAATGCAAAAGTACACCGTTCCTCATTTAACGTTACAGTTAAAATTTCCTACGAGTAAATAGTAATAGTAAATTAGACAGACACCATGAGCTTCCAAACTTCCAAACCAACGATAACTATATAACTGCTCTCCTCAACGTTACACATTATACATTGGCCAAAACTCACACCAACCAATTCAACATCCATCTCAACACACACACACACCAGACACCAACTCCAATTTTCAGTACTCACTTCTCACTAGTCACAACTCACGAGGATGGATTTTCCATATATATCGTACATGTTTAGATTACATGTCTCCACTGTTACACATTATACGATTCCAACTTTTCTTGAAATTCATAAATGCAAGTGTGAAGCTGTAACAAAATTTAGGGATAATTATAATCAATGTGTCCGTACACAGTGTGTACTACACACACACACAACACACACACATATATACAAACACACTCACGTATCGTACATGAAAGTCCATCCTAACTTTTCAGTTGGACACACAACAGTTATTTCAACAACAACGTCGTCTTCTGCTATATGTATGGACAAAAGATACCGCAATTCTCTCTCTCTCTCTCTCTTTCTCTTCGGCATCATATTGTCACGGATTATTGTATTAGACAGTGAGGGAAACAGATGACTATAATCTGTGTAATTTTTTTTTGCCAACTCATCTTACTAACGATAATTATTAGTTTACAATTGTACAATTGACAATTCAAATCCAAATCCAAATCCAAATCCAAATCCAATGCTCGTCATCAGTTGCACAGTCTCTCTCCATAATACTCCGGACAGAATCATAATTACTTTTTTTTTTTTGCTCTGATTTCTTAATCAACCGAAAAATAACCCAATTCACACCAAATTCAACAAGTATATTTCTTTTTTTTTGTAATGCCAAATACTGATAATTTATTTTCTTCTTACACAATCATTACAATATACTTTCTTATGAGATTACTGTACAAGATTTTCAGTTTAGATTCATCAAAACATCGTCATTTACTCATTTATTGTGTGTACATACGTAAAAACGTTGTTTACTTCATTGCGACGGTGGAATTACATTACTTTCATGTGTTTCTCTGTCTGTATAGAATGAGAATGAGACTGAAGAGACCGCCAAGGAATGATTGGAATCATCATGAAATGATTGGATCATCTGTATTTATGAATGACGGATTGAGTTCAGTAAAACTTGGTCTCCCCCCCTCATCTAACTAATCTCAATTCCTTCCACCATTATTTCATGACTTAGTATAATTGTTATATCAACTTATTAGCGTATACCTTAAATGGTCATGACAATGCTAACAAAACTAAAACTTCAACTCATGATATCCACACATTGTATACAAGTTACAAGTGTGTATTGCTAAAGTATTGGTTTTATTTTACCGATTACTCTCATTGCATTTTCCACTCTTTCTATATAGATTACAATCATCATCCTGTCCTGCTTGACTTGACTTGAATTTGAATTTGAATTGCTTCTCCTCACAAAGACAAGACGAAATAATATTAGGAATGAAAATCAAGACTTCCTATACTAAACACTGGTGACTAGTTCATTCATTCATGTAACAATCATCAGAACAACTAACCGACTAACGATAAATATGTAGCATTTAGAAGAGCACTTCACAAAGTAAAGCCGAAAAAATCAGAGCAAAAGAGCCTGGAAAATGAGTATCTAAATGAGATTTGTAATGAGTCGTGATATACAAATACATACAAATCTGTATCTCATTGAGAGCAGACACCGTGTATTATTACTACGATATTATTATTATTATTTCATCTGATCTCATCATTAGTCCTGGTGTGAGCGTATCCCTTTATTTGTAATACATTCTCAATCCTCACATTGAATTCCTATTGGTCTTTTTTCCACAGTGTTCCAAAATCTTAAAAGTAAGCAGTACAAAACCGTTATATGCAGAGAGCAGAAGAAAAATTAACTCGAATTCTTTCTCTTGTCTGTAAACTATCCGCATAGCTAATGAAGAGGAGGACAAATCTCAATTGTAATTGTATATAGAACGTTCCTGTTTTTTTATACATCCTTGTCTTACGATTAGCCTCTTTGATTATAATATATTACGAGGAGAGCCAGAAAGTTATGCAAAATGCGCAATAATATTTGATTGGAATAAGATAGAGCAGAATGGTTACAGTATGTATTGGAGAGGCCCCAGGCCCACTTGTGTGCAAAGTCT
>JAIUND010000318.1:0-82256 GCA_034699125.1 Gisinianus flammeolus
ATTTGACTGTCGTTAGCATTACGAGACAGTCAAAATCGTACGGCAAATTGCTAAATTTGACTGTCTACGCTCAACTGATGTATGCACATGGGTATATGAATATGCATAGGTGAGAATTCTGGGTATCAAATACATAATACATAATAATATGTATGTATGAAGTAGTTATATACATATAATTAGGAGTTTTGTCAGTTTTGTCAAAGGCATAATAATTGAAAATAGCATAAATATACCTGAGGAGTTGCACATGTGTTTATACAACCCCATATTATGTATTAAGGCTACTTACATGATAAGATAAACACACACCTGATAGGTACTGAATTATAGGGGAAGTGTGTAGGTGTAGGTGCATGTATTAATTTAACTGGTTGTCAATGACAGCCTGTCATATTCCTGTCATTGCATATCCACTAACTTAATTATTTACATGTGTCCAACACACGGGCTTTTTTAATTTTTAATGTCCTTTGAAATTTAATATTAAATAGGTAAATAAGTAAATAATTTGTATTGCTCCGGAATTTGGAAGTGTAAAAGACACATCTCGTCTAAAGATCCTTGTTTTAGTGCCCTCCGCCTTGCAGGAGTGGGATAGAAAACTTGGCGAGATATATTAAAATTTTATTTACTTTACTTTTTTATAACTTTTTAAGTTTGCTATTTAATCATTTAATTACAATTAACAGTTTAATCCAATATCATTAATCTTCGTGTACTCACTTTGATATGTTGATAGTGCAACAATAATAATAATGTATATGTACAAAAGATTATCAAAATTAAACAATAACTCTAAGCGAAAGTCCTGCCTTTTCCAGTAAAATATTCCTGCTCATTTCCTGTTGTGCTACATGCTGTAGCACAACATGTATTGTCGTTAAAAAATTAAATCAACAATTTGTAAACTGCTTGAGACTGGCTGAGACTAAGTGTAAAATAATTATAACAGCTTGAGCATGGCCGGTGACACTGTCCATTTTTCAAAGCCTTTAATTAGTCACTTTTTATACAAACTGCATCGTCGTAATGACGAGCGTCCGTACTTGACAGGTAAATTTAATGGTTTCACTTTTACACTATCAATTTGATAGTATCAAATTTCAAAATATGTTATTACTAAACAGTTCTAATTTTAATTCCTCATACAGATGTTGACATTGTTTGTGAAGGGGGTTATATTCCAGTCCACTCGCCGATTCTGATGGCAGCATCTGAAATGTTGAAGAGTCATATCATGGACCTGGTGAGTAGTTTCATAATTAGGATATTTTAGTTTTATTTAGTAAGTATTTATGTACAATTCAAACCAAATAAAATGTAAATTGTTCGATTTTGTTTTTCGGTTTCAGAGTCCTAGTGAAAAATCGCACATGGTGATTCATTTGCCGGACTATAATATTGCCGATGTGGCACAAGTCCTTCATCTTTTCTATACTGGCAAATGTGTGATCCTTCGTAAAAATTATCAAATAATATGGGAAATCATTGAAAAATTAGGAGCTCCAGTTACTCAAGTCTCATTTGGTACTCCTGGAGCTGATGATTTACATCAGAAATGTACAATACGAAGGTATCTGGACTGCGGCGATGAATGCCTTTCAGATGAAGAAGAAATATTAAAGAATGTAGATATACAGCCACCATCTGATGTGCCTTATTTAAATGCAGCCCAAACTATTCCTCCTCCCTCTGGACCGTCGAATATTAATGGACATCGACAAGAAGAATCTCAAATCCCAAGCTCACATGTAGCAGTAGCTTCTTCATCGAAAAGTCCAAGTGCTGCTCATCAAAATAATAATCAATTGTCATTCCCTAAAAAAGGCCAAGCTCCTCTACCTACACGTGCTTTAAAAGTTTTGAGAGAGGGGAATGGAATAAAAGTTGTACATGATAGCAGCAGTAATAGTAGAAATAATATTGGTGATGATGCTGTTGCTCCTGAAGAGGAACCTGTTGTTCTTGTCGATAATATTATGGATGCAGAGAATGACAAAACAAGTGAAGGAAATGAATCTGAAAAAAGCGTTGGTGGGGACGATCATAATGGTGAACAATGTGAACAGAAGAGTGATGATGACAATTCGGATAAAGACAATGATGATGATGATGATGATACTCAAAGGAAAGAAAAAAAGAGAAAAAGAAGGCATGAGACTAAAAAATCATCCAAGCATAGTCAGAAATCTAAGCGCCAGAAAAAAACAGGTAATTCATTTTTTAAATAATATTAAATGTACGCAAAAGTGCCAAATAATTTATCAAATTTGTGATTTAAATTGTTGTCTGGTATACTTTTTTAATGTTTTTTTTTCTGAAATACAGATTCGCCAACTCCGTCTGACAAAAGTCAAGATGACGACTCTTCATATACAGGAAATGATGATGACATTGAAGAAGACGGTGATGAAGGAAATGAAGACGATCTCGAGGAGGAGGAAGACGACTTTATTGATGACGCCTCGCTAGCTTCTGAATCATCTGTTGATAAGGAAATTTTACCCCGCGGTACGAGATCTCGACCAAGAATCGGAAAAAATCCAAATCGCTCTCCTCGTCGTAAAACAAGGAAATTAAATGGTGCCACCTCTGCAAGCATAAAGCGGAGACTTCGAAGTAGACGAGAAACTCGAAAGAGTGACGAGGATGAGGATGAATCTGCAGGTAACAGTAACAATCATTATTGTCGTAGTTTTGTAGTTTATTTATTTTGAAATGTATTAATAGAAGTACCTATATTAATTTCATACAGTTTCACTAATATGTATAAAGATTTATAATAATTGTGATTTTATTAATAATAGATGAGTTAGGAGTATCAACTTCTCAACCGTCCGAGACCCGTAGAAGGAGACGCAGGAGAAGGAAATGTCGTGACACCGACGATGTAGTTTGCCCAATATGCCATAAGAATTTTACAGAAAAGTGTAAGTATTATATACATAAATGTAAATATAACAATGTTACTTATTAAGTAACATTATTAAATATTATGGTATTTAGTTTTCGGTTTTTGCAATTTTAATTTTCACTACTCTTCGTTACTAGAAAATATGCTTTGAATTTCCAGTTGTAAGTTTTTAGACTTTAGAATTATTATTGTTATTTGTTTTTGCAGATTTCCCAATCCATATATTTTCAACTTGTGGAAAGCATTTAAAATTGGACCACCAACACTTCACGAAAATGAAATGCAATGTGTGTGGTTCAAAATTTAAGAAGCTCCCTTTGAATAAATTTGTAACCCATGTCCAAAATTGTAAACCTCACTACGACGAAGATAGTGAAGAAGAGGAAGAAGATCATGATGATGATCGCGGAAGAGGAGAAGAAGAAGAAGACGAGGAAGAAGACAATGAGAAAGGGAAAGGGAATCGTAAGAGAAAACCAGACGTAGAAAATGAAATGGAGGTTGATGAAACGAGTGACAGGTACTCTGATAATAATGATGATGGAGAGGTACTTGACATTCGTCCTATTGATAGTGACGGTTCAATTCCACCTACTACTACGAGTGAGAATGAAAACGACGATGAGGACATTGATCCAGAAGAACAATTTCAATTTGATGAGCCTCGAGTAATTATAGAAAGATTATCCGATGAAGATTTTGCCAAGTACCGTCGTAAAAGTTTACCCATACAGCAAAATGAAGAAAGTGACCACGAGGCTCAAAGTACGTCATCATCATCACATGTGGAAGAGCAAGCATCATCATCAGCAAGTCTTAGCAGAGAAACCCATGCTCAAGTTGTACAAAATGAGGCTCTAGAAATATTACAACCCATATCAAATGTTACAACGAAAACAGTCACAATTACACCTGAAACCAGTAGTTCTACAATTCTTCACTCATCTACAGTAAATACATCTTCATCCGTAGTTGAACCATCCACTGCAAGGTTATCTGATAATGAAACTATAACAGATTCAGCAAGTTCAGAAAGAGTTAAGGTCATGACGAAATTGTGGTTGGAAGCCACAAACACATGTCCCAAATGCCCTGGAATTGAATACCGTAATCACAAAATTGCTACAGAGTGTTTGAGAAAACACGGTTTTCGACGATGTTGGATTTGCTTAGGAACATGTATTGATTTCAAATTAGAAGTTGAAAATCATTTCAAATTAAAGCATTCGTTGGGACGTCTTAAAAAAGATGTTGCTACTTGTCCGATTTGTAAAAAAGAGGTCCCTTGGAAAACTGTACAAATTCATATCATCAAAGATCATTTTCAAGACACGGGACATGAATCTTCTCAATCAAATGATACTTCCAACCCTTCACCTGTATCGACCATTACAAGTACTGTTGACTTAGTTGATGAGGATGAGGAAGAAATTTCTACATTTCCAATGTTGAAAATTAAAGATCCAGCTCTTTTATTCGAATCAGATGAAGAAGAGAGTTCCCTTTCGGTGTCTAATCATCCTCGTCATTCATTACCAACAAAACAGCCTGGACCATTACGACAACCTGGAGGTCAACTAGCCAGACCACATTTGCCAGTTTATATGCCAGATTGCTCAAATAAGCATTCCAGTAGAAAAGAATGCAATTCTGACTCGTCCCATCCTCCTCCGGCTGCTGCCAATGTTCAAAGTTCCAGTTATACTGACAGTCCCGGGACAAATTCACGAACGACAAATGTGAACCAGACCTCTTCATTATCCAGAGAAAGAGGAGGAGGTGGAATAATACAATCCACTGCGACAGTAACCGGGGAATTAGAGACTGGAATGCCCGCAACTCCAACAGGCATCATAATGGGTCCAAGCTCAACATCTAACTCACCTGTCATAGAATCTGCTCATGGTCATGTAGGGAGTAGTAGTTCAGTCACCACAAGTCCACCTGTTTCAAGTCCCCTCCTCCCTGTTAGTACAACAAACATGTCGAACCCATCACACTCACTTCCAACCAACAGTACACCTTCGGTGAGACTCGCATCAGGACAAGCTGAAACCCCAGTTCCAGTTCGCATACCAAATGACATGGAAAAAGATCCAAATGAGATTGCTAGAAGGGTGAAACAACTCTTACATGAATGTAGGACTCCTCCGACTCCTTCTACAACTATCAATTCTTTTGGAACAAATGTTGGGCCTGCGCAAAGTAGAACCGTTGTTTTAAGTAGCCGGAATGCAGCAAGTGGACAATTACCTTCAACTGTACGTGTGGCAAATCCTGATTCCACTATATCTCTGGTTCATCCTCCACAAAATCCGCAAAATCATAATAATCATAATTATTATAGTACTCAGAATCCAAATGGCAATGTATCAACCACAGTACTCAACAGCCGGAATATTGGACCAATTGCCTCTTCAAACTCTTCACAATATAGTGTCCCTTTTGGAAAAACTACGATTGCTGGTGTTCCATTTAAGATTTACCAACGAACCGAACAACAATCACCACATCCTCAAGCTGTAATCACAGTTACTGCTAGAACTAGGTTTCCTACTGTTAGGATGGTTCAACATAATGTTAATACTGGAAGTATCTTTGATTCATCTCCAGAACAACAAGTTGTCGTCCAACATCCACAAGGGCAAGTAGAAACTTTATCTAATGTTCAATCACAACAACAGGGGAGTGAAATCACACGTGACGGTAATATTAGATGTCAAAAATGCGACCAATATTTTACTCGAATTTCGATCGTAAATCATATTTGTTTTTCTGTGGACTAGCAATCATATATAATGAAAAGGATCGTTTTTTATTTACATGTAAAATGTACGTATTTCTTGTTGTTCTTTGCTCACTATTACACTACATACAATGTACCACACGCTTCTTTTTCTACTGCCTTATAAAGTATTGGTACAATTGCGAGTGAAACAAAACTAATTGTAAGATTTGGGCAGTGGGCATTCATTGACTTAACACTATGAAAAGCAATTTAAACACATATATAGGGGTAGTAAATATAATATTTTGGATATACTTCAAGTTGAGGATGAGTCTAGATAAGTATAATGCGTGTACTTGGTTTTTATACAACTACGGAGTTTAGTTCTTGTTCCAAAAAATATTTACTATTTATGATTTATTAAATCATAAAATACACAAAGTAAAACTACATAATATTTATCTAAAATGATTCAATATGTACTGCATAGGAGAAATATAGGATTAGACGGAATCCATCCAAAAACACCATAATGTTGTTTTTTCAATTTAACAGTGTAGTTCTATACACTTGTACGTCATTACAAAAAAAGACTTATATAATATAGACTTGTTACTTGTTTAATTAATCAACGCGGATAATTATGTTTATAATTAAAGATTGTCTCATCAATAATTTTATTGTATCTGTTTCACAAAATTAACACTTGCATTATTTTTTAGTGAATTACCGTATATGCTATTATAGAACCTCTCCTTCTTATACAACCGCAGTCTAATGTAAAGTAAATGGAAAGAATCATAGATTCGTCATAGATTTTACGATACAACCGCTGCGGTTCTATTATAGCGTATACGGTAATTGTTGATTGTACTATGTACATATTTTGTGACTCATGAAAGTGAGTTCATAAAATATATATGTAATATTATATTTTATTTATGTTATAAATTTCAATGTTGTATGTATAGGAAGTTCTTTAAAAAAGCCAACAATTTTTTTAGTCATATGTTCGTACACTTGTTGTACTTATTGTTAGAACTTTCATTCAAAACCACCAAAATATGCAACTATATATATGTATATTCCATTACTTCTATTTTATTATTTATATATGATTATAAAAGCTTGTTAAAAATAAACGGACGGCATTAAGCAGCATATACATAAAAATACATCATTATTGTCGATTATAGTCTATAATTTATAGATGTGTAATTCCTTACTTGCACTTTACAAGTGCAAATTCATCTTTTTATTCAGTCAATCTAGTTTACAATATAAACTTTACAGTAAAGACATCAACGTGAGCATCATAAGCATGCGAAGGTTATTTTATAGTTTTCAAGTTGACCATTCATGTACAACGTATCATTAAAAAAATGAGGAAAAATGACTAAATTTAAACATTTTGAACTGCCAATCACCCATGCAATTTAAGTCAAAATCCGCACAATAGCACACGTTTTTTTTCGTGTGTGAAAAAATCCCCCCCCAAGTTGTGGAAATGCATTATGCCAAGAATGTACATTCCTTTTGTCTCGCATATTTGAATATTTTGAATATTAAATTAAAGCATCACATTATTTCACTGTGAATGGACATTCGGTTCAACGAGGTTCAACGTTACGCCTCCCATCATATTCCTTTTAGTATAATCAATTGTCACCGTAAATAAATAAATATGTACCCATGTGCGATTTAATTAGGTCAAAATTGATGTCGAACATCATCATCATCGTTTGAGGGTTATTGAAAGTGAATCAAGTGAATCGATCTTAATGCTAACTAAAATTTATATGTACATGTACTTACACACTAATTTCCCAAAATGATTATTTAGCCTTGGCTCCTCTTGCATTGTTTTATCCTATATTTATTTAGGTTATAAATTTTTTAACGGTCAAATGTTAAATTCATAATTTAAACTCGAAATCTATCATGTATTGCATAAAATATTGTAATTTTACACATCCGTAATTGGTAATTGGCCAACGTACGTACTTACTTATTGTTAGACTCACGTGGATATTATATTGAAGGTAGAGGTTTTCTTTTTGCGTTTTGCCCCATCATAAAATGAGAAGAACATGAAAAATACTACTCATATATTATGTCTACATGCAGATAGATATGTATTTCTGCATGCATAAACAATAACTTAATTGCATTTTAATTTCAATAGTTTACAGTGTAAATATAGTAAATATAGATTTGTATGGCGAGTAACTATATTCACTTACGCGTATCTTATATCTGTAGGTATGTCACATCAGTAGGTACATCACTTGAAACAATATTTTATTTACTAATTATAACGTTTTATTATTATTCAGTGCATTAATTAAATAAATGTAAATTACTCATGGACTCGCACTATAGCTTGTGGGTATTATTACATTTTTTTACAATCATTGCAAAAAGGATTCATACGAATATTTTGCATGCTTTATTCAAAGTCATTTATCGAAATACCTACTGTATTTAGCTACATTTCCTATTGCAAGTGTGTATGGATGACAGAGAGAGAGAGAGATGTGAAATTAAATATGAAATGTCCAACAATTATACTAAAAAAAGCATCACGGTAAATATGAATACGTACACTTTTGGCTGACAAAAAACCTATGTATATACAAAGAAACAATGTTACCTTTACCTTTACGCGATTTAGGAAGTATTTAGTTTGTGTGAATGTGTGCATGGTGTTTTATTTTCACCTTCACTCTCATCATATCTCATGCATCTCACCACTCCTATATGTATGTATTAAACGGCTAATACATACATATTTCACTGCAAGTGCACGGCACGACGACAATAATTCATATACAAAAGAAGCAGAAACCCGGAACAACTTTGAAGAGACTTTGAGACGAATAACTCACGCACCAGCAAACGGACAAAAACTAGCACATATGCACACACGCTCAAATTAAATATACATTTAGTTTTTATTTTATCACTTTATTCCTCGAGATCATGAAAAATCCCCAAAAAGTCTTTTTAAAAAAACATTTTAATTCTACATGAATGAATGATGAGGAATTATGCATAAAAGGGAGAACTTTCAATCAATAAATATAGAATTGATATCTATCCCCACATGAATGAGCAATTGAAATTTGATGCAAAAATATCCCTTGTTTTTTTACTGCTCTCGTAAAATACAATGGTCTTAAGAGTTTGCTCTTTACATTGAACAATTAGTATTCCCTTGTTTTTTTTGCCATTATTATGATTTATACATGTTCGTGCTTCAAACATGCGATTTAATCATAAATAAAACCACATACATATAATGATATATAAAGCACATAGTGAGTATCAAATATTTTATCAATTCTGACAGGAAAGTTTAGTTCATGGGATGTGTACAAAAGTACTGCTGAACTTATTGTTAGCTTTGTAGACGTATAGCCGGCTATATGGGAAAATATGAAGAAAAAAAAATTGTTTCTTGATCTTGAGAGTTTATTGAAACCACATAAACAGCATGTGGTTGTGTACGTACAAAAGACTCATTTAGTTTCCACATGAAATCCCATAGACTCTCTGCACTTTACCGTGACCATCAAGATCAAGAATAATAAGTTATTTTAATCATAATTAAAGGATACATTATGATATTTGAAACATAATACTATATTTAATATGTAATGACGATGAAAAAAATATACCTACATTTGATTTGCTTTGTCTATACGGAATACACAGAATTAACAAATTATAAATAGTTTTTTTGCACTCTGTAAAACATTTAATCACACGTGTGTACATTCTATACATTGTAGTTGTATTTATACGGATTGTTATAACATAACAAGAAGTTTTAAGTGTCAGAAAAAATATTACGTGTAATCAAATTTCATTATTGAAAGATAGCCACAAAAAAAACTGCATACACATGATTTGGTTGTAATGAAGAATTTCCTGTTTATATAATAAACAAGCAATTGGGATTTTTGGTTTTGGAATTTGGAAAAAAAGGGGCGAAACGGAATAAAGTACGACGAGCAAATAAATGTAAAGCCAAATCCAAACACACAAACTGACGGACCAAAATATACATTTTAATGCAGAAATCACGACTTTTCCTCGCGAGACCTTGCAAAGTATATATATGTGTCTGTAGGGATACAATTTCACGATTAAAAATCCGTTTAATTAACTCCTTAGGAATAGGATGAGCCGCACCCTTTCTTGAACCCATCATTAGCGAATGCAAAAGAACTAAACATAGAGGGTTTTCATCATCATCGACATCATCATCCCCGGTATCCTTCCCTCCCGTATAAAAAATGTATCAATCCAATCGACTACTACACTACTATTAAAGATTTTTAAACTGCTCAAATGCCTCAAATCTTCATGGTCTCGTTCCAAATTTATAATTAAATTTGGCTTCAGACACACACACACAATTTGCATGTATGTAAGTATGTATAAATATATACACGTGTCATTGTATTTAGCATACTACAATAAATTTGCCAAAAATACGAGACCACATCATTATTTGAGGAAATCAGCTATATGCAATCATCCTAATAAACTAAAGCGACAACTCCAACACGGATAAATGAAGGATCTTTTGAGTATGCACAAGCAGTCGAAAGTTTATGGATAATGAAAACGCCCAAGTATATACGATATGACAAGAAAACACACGAACAGAAAATTCCAGCATTGAATTGGCTAAAAAGCTAAAAAGCTAAAAATTACAATCACTCAAATTATTGTTTAAGTTTTCAAAACAGAAAGCTCCAGCAGAGAACGAGCTTGAAATTCGAGAGTGTAGGTATAGTTAATTGTGTAGAGTGTAAAATGTATTTTGTTATGATGATGATAGGGAGGAGTAATAATATAATTTCCTTTATTTTTTCTTTATTCTAAAACATCTAAACATAGCGCAGCAGATGTAAAACTAAAAAAATACACAGGTGAGAAAATCCACCAGTTAAATAACACCAGCACTGTGTAGTTGTAAGTGTAAAAAAAATAGTCAACAGTCAAGGTACGAAGCAAATAGTAATTTGTATAATTGGCTTAATTACAGTACAGTTCCTACTGACTACTCTAAAATTCTACATCTGCATCTATTTATCGTTCGAGTCTCCACCATTATTGTTATTATTATTATGACTGCATGTGAGCATGTAAAAATTTTAATTTTACTTTTTTCAATGTTATGCCATGGGGCAATACAATTCTCTGTCTTTTGGTGCACGTAAATAATAATAAAAAAGGGACTGACTACTCAACTCACTCGTATTTATGTACATTAACCGTGATGTTGGATCTTTTCAATTGTCAACTAAAAAGCAAAAGTAATTGCATAATAAAAATGCTCTTGAGTCTTGATTTTTTTTTTTTGTAGATCCTCATGCACATTTTATGTGCATATAATAATTGTAAAAATAGAGTAATAATCATAACGCGAGATGTACAGTTTACTATATAAGAGATGATGCTAAACGAAATTCAGTCTTAGCCACAGAGTACAATAGAACAATTTATAATAATTGATTAACGAGTGCTCTCCAGACATTTTCCTATTTAACTTGGCTTTGGCTATAACACAAATGTAATCGTAAAATAATGCAGTGTGACTGCTGAGGAATGTTCAACAAATAAAACTCACTACTGCCGATAATTTGAGTTGAACAAACGAACTCGGAATCAAAAATCAAAATATGATACATGTTCTACAGTGTATAGAGTATAGAGTAAACACGTGAGTCGAATGAATTGAAATCATGTCATCTTTAACAACGGTGGCCATGCATGTGTGTATACGTGATTAAAGAAGTGATGTGACCGCCCGTATGTACTTAAGTACCATGAGTACGTACGAAAAACCCAATTAAATTGATTGTTCCCCAAAGACAGTTTACAGCCACACGTTTACAAAAAAAAAGGTGCTGATTTTTGACACTGATTATTTGATGCATTGATGTAATGACTGTTAAGGTAAATAATCTGAAGGATTGAAGGATTTTTTACATCCAAAGTTTTGTCGCTTGTTCTTGTATTATATCTATGAAAAAAATTGTTAATTATAATTTCTCGCTCTCGCTCACTCTATATCTATTTTTTTACAATCTAATTGATTCGTACGCGCGTGAGGAAAGTGAGAATACTCTGATACTGATAGATAGTTTTTAAAATCTCGTGTATATGATCTATATCGCTCATTAATCTCACAGGTTCATCATATCTGTAATATCTGTATGTACGTACATCGTAATGCTAGCCCTGCTTAATTAGTCAAAGTATAAGTACGAAGGATAAATAAATACTAAATACTCGTGTCACATTAAATATTGATATTCCTTATGTATACCCTTTACTTTTAGCTCATTCTAGTTTATTTACGAGGATTTTTAGTGTATATCTAGTCTGTACACTTTTTTTGCTTCAAATTTTGACCGGATTATGCAATCATTGGATAAAAAGAATTGTAATTAATAATTCAGTCAATTCAGGCTTTATATATAGGTGTATATATTTATTATTTAGTGCTTTCTTGTTTTAAAATCTGATGAGCCTTCACTCTCGCTGTTAGTCCACTTTGACGTTTACCCTTAGTTGAATCAATACAATACAATGTGAAAGATCAAACAAATCATGCTTAAATCCTACAAAGGATTCTCTTTTGTCTCATCTGTTCATAACCTTTTAGTTTTACGTTTACATTTGTGCACATATATTTTTCTTACATAATACCAAATTTTAGAATGAGTTATGAAATAGGGCATATAGGACACATTGGCTTTATTATCTCACCAGACATACTGCACGAATAATAATAATAAAATGTCAATAAAACAAAAGATTCCTTGTAATTTTTTCCTCAATTTATTCATGGTTGTGTGTCTGTGTGCGTATTCATATAGTCAGTTACATTTACCTCATGATGAATTAACAGATTTTTGTCTGTTCTCGTATATAACGTTATATAGATATGTATAAGAAATGAATGACATGATAGAACATGGCGTGGTGAACAGAGATAAGCTTCGTCTTTGTGTGTAATCCTCTGAGCGAGCTGAGCAACAAAACAGCAACAATAGCAACAGCACAGCAATAAAGCTGTAGACTGTGTAGACAAAAAAAGTTGAAGCATGAAAATAGCCATTTGAAACGAAAATGAAACCATAAGTTTCCTCGGTTAATGTATTTAGTATAAACTCTCATGTATGTAAGAAAACAATTTGATTCAAGATCCAAGAAAATAAATAAAATGTCTGTATTCTCTCTCTATCTGTCTCTGTCCTGATGCCGACAAAATGATAGATACCAAAACACACGCACTAATTGTAAGTCTACGACAACGATACACAATATGTAGTAAAAATGATGAAAATGACGAAAAAATATGTAACATAAACTTGAGAAAGGTGTGGTTCTAATGGAATCGTCATTCTTGTGGTTATCATTATCCTTACTGACTGTTGGCATGCGTCATATTTGTTTACCGGCAACAACAACTGCCAGAAATATACATATGGATATCTTCTCAACTGATCATATCTATATTCTACAGTCCACAGTCCACAGGGATAGGTACACAAGAGAACAATCTACATTTTCAATCTTTTGGAGCCTGTATACAGAGAAATTAGATATAGAGACAGTTTTGACTTGTGCTGTCCATTTAGAAAAACGACCACCAGCATAACTGCCAACTGCATTTACGATAAACGATAACTGTCCACCATCATGGACAACAGAAATCAAAAATTGAGAATTATTATACACAAGAAAATCCAAATAAGTATCGCTCCTATTCTGTCATTTTATACATACTGCATTTATGTGTACTAAACTCACTATTCACTATGAAATCGCAAGTAAGTAAGCTATAAATACGAATTATATTACAGCTACAGCATAAGGGCAGCTACTAAAAGTAAAGGAAGGTTTTAAACTTTATAAAGAGATGCGGATTTACTTTTATTCATATCGTTTATGAATGCTGTAAGTATACAGGTAAACATGTGTCTGCGTGTGTAGACTATTATAGTAAACATCCTCTACGATATACATCACTAGTATGTATTGAATCTCGCCATGTACGCCTTGAAGTTTAAACTTTAAATGCTAGTTAAAATACACGCACAAGGAAAAAAAACAATGGACTCTTTTCTTAATTACCAATACACATGGAGGTCCATAGGAAAAATGAAGAGAATAAACATAAAGAATGTGTAATAGTATGTACACAGATTCTGTACATATTATAGAGTTACTATGATGGTTGTCGGCACACAAGTTATTATTTTATTTATAAATATATATCATATTTAGGCTTCGTTTAGGGTTATAGAATGAGAGTCTTAAAAAAACTTGGATTCTCATAACCAATGTCATTGCTTATACTTGAACAACATTTATTTTTATTTAGTTCCATGTGTATGATTTTAAGACAACGCAGCCCTCACAAACTCACAATATTACAGCCATTTAAACTCTCAACGTCAACTCTTCAACTTCATTTAACTCTGTTCAATAAATTCTGTTCTAAATATCTCCACACTTTTGTTTTTAAAAAGCGATTCAATTTCAATATTCTCTCTCTCACATATATTTTGCATCTGTACTTACTCACACTTTATAATGTCATCAACATGGCTTTTGTTTTTACTTACCTTTTAATGTCTTTGCACGGTTACCAATCTTGAGGAATGCCTCTCTCTCTCTCTCTCTTTGCCCCGAGCTGATGGTCAAATTCCTAACGTGATGCTTAAATATTAATAATGATAATAATAATAATAATAATAATAATAATAATAATAATCATCATCATCATCGTAAAAATAATAATAACCAATTTCTTTGCTATGAATTTTTATATTGGTTTTGATTTGTATTTGTAAAATCATTTCATATATATACTTATATATAATCCACCATGTGACAAGTCTTTGATTTAACAGATTTAACATGCAAAACGTCATTATTGAAATTATACATTCATTCAATCAAGTGAATGTCTGTGCATTTGGATACTTACTCTATACTGCAAGTGCAGTTGCAGTAGCCATCACCATCACACTCGCTGAACATTTGAGATTTGAGCCTGTAGCCCTGTTCTGTAATCCGTCATCTCACTCAACAATCGTCATCTCACTCTCTCTCTTAATAAAAACGTTATATAATTCAATGGATCTCCATGTGAAAACTTTTTTGGGAAGACAATCCGTCAGTTACATTTGTTTTATGTGTAATATTACATAAATTGTTCTTTTGTTTGTATTTCTTCGCCGTTCTCTCTCCCTCTCTCTCTCTAAAACATGTGTGAAGGTAGCTTTTGTGTAGCTGCCAATATTATGCCAATGAAAGTATTGGACATGTAAATTAAATATTTGGGGTGATACACGCCTGCCTGCTGCCTCCTCCTTACACTTTATAACCGTCACCAATTTCTGTTACAGTTCACATTCTGTGAGTGTATCAGAAATTCATAAATTAATACAAAAAAAAAGTCCTACAAAAAAATTCCTTATTAAGTAATGAGAGAAGTGAAGGAAACGCTATATACGTGTGAACATGAGAGACAGACGAGAAGACAGATGCTTATTAAATTTTTGCATAGATAATCACAATAATAATAATAACAAAAGAAAAAAGCATTGCATTTACTTAGTGAATGTATATAGTTTAAAATGTAAACCAAAATGAACACACACACATGCAAACTCGGAATCAGATTTTTGTAATACAAATAAAAAAAATGCTAAACAATGTTTCGTGTGCAAATCATGTTTTTTTTCTTCATTTCATATGCTATTTAAGTATCGTTTTGCTAGTCTGATTCGGCATGACATTGCGCGTGCACTTGAGACAAGGCTAATAACAGAGGAAACCACAATATAGCTTGAGTTTTAGTTAGATCACATATATATATATATATATGAAATAATGAAAATGTGTGTGAATTTAAAACGTTTACATATATATACTTAGGTAAACAGAAATGCACGAACATGTGGAGAAAAAAAAAGGAAGACAGAAAACAGACACGCGTATATATACAAAAACAAAAACAAAAACGAAATCATGAAATATATAGTCGTGTGGTATATAAAATCAGGAGCTGAGGGGATCCTTCACGTTGTGTTATAAAAAATAAAATATTTTATGGGTATAACCACCCAAAAAATCCAAATAATAATAGTACTTAATGTAGTGTGTTTGCATTTGGAAATCTGTGTATATGGAGATTTTTTGTTCACGACAATACACCAATACACAAAACACATACATATATTGTACAGTTCTAATAATGTGTTTAAATGGTAGATTTATTTTTAGTGCAGGTGCATATCATAAAGAGTTCTGTGTGTGATCGTGTGTGTGTGTGTGTGTGTGTGAGTTGGTGCTAAATATCCCTGAGCGTAAGATTACTTGTGTGGTGGTGACCAAAAGGAATAAGAGAATATATATATATGAGAGTGAGAGTATGCATGTATGAGTGAGGTGAAGACCAACCCTTTTGATCACTTTGATGTAATGCTAATGTAATTTAAGCAGGTAAATGATATAAACACCTAAATTTCAAGAATTTCATAGAGAGTCAGTTGATAATGTGAGATTTAATGTAACCATATAGGTAAATCTGAGACTTTATAATATGTACACACAAACAGACACACACACACATACTGACATGAGGGGAAAAGTGTAGTGTAGCAAATTTTAAATCGTCAATGAAGTAAGGTTATGGTACTTTCACAAACAAATCTCAGTATAAATACCTAAGGTGCTCTGTGAAATATCATCATTCCGTCAAATCCAGTGAGAATAACAACAACAATAAATAATAATCAGTATTCCCATCTTTGTTCTACACACAACTCTCATCAAAATGATTAAGGTGCGGGCTTTTTATACATATCAAACCACACACGTGTTGTTACATTTGGAGCGTGAAAAACCCCCGATTATTGGATTTTGATTTTGACAAATTTTTGCTCTTATATATAGTGAAAAGGGAATTGTATAATAAATAATAATTATTCAAAATCAAAAATCAAAATTGGAATTCGGCTTCGGATTGTAAAAAAAAAGTGAAATTTCTACGAGCTATATACAGTTTTGCTCCATACAAATTTATCAAACATCGTTTATTTAATATAGTTGAATCGTTTATCTAAAAAATTGTGTGTGTGTTTTTTGTTCACAATGTCCAAAATAAAGATTGTTTCATTGTTGGCTGTTTTTGGAATGGCAATTGCTGCTCCCGGAATTACTGGATACAATGGAGGATTCGCTGGCTACGGTCAACAAATCTACAATCATCCAGCTCCTGCTGCTATTGTCCGTGGTAAGAAAAGATGCTTTTTTTTTGAAATATCAAATCCACAAGTTCCTATATACATATATGTATGTAAGAATAATCCAGCGTTGTGTTCGTCCGTCCGTCTTTTGCCTTGAGATACTCTGAGACATAATAAATTTTTCTCGTATTATAGCTGAGCCATATGATCCCAATCCACAATACTCTTACGGATACGCCGTTTCTGATGGGTAAGTGACGAGAGAATCCGTTAAACTTCTTTAAGGGAAGTGTGATTAGGAAGAATGCATCTTAAAATGGAGTTCTTCATTCACATTTTAGACTAACTGGTGACCAGAAGTCACACACCGAAACCCGTTCCGGAGATGTCGTCAAGGTAAGTCCGAATTTCTCATTACAGTCCGATCACATGTACACTACTTGCAATAAAACTTAAAAAATATGGAGATTTCAACTTGAATTTTGGATTTTATTCTACAAAAAAAATAGGGACAATACTCCTTGGTTGAACCTGACGGTTCCGTCAGAACTGTTACCTACACTGCTGATGACGTCAATGGATTCAATGCCGTTGTCGACCGATCTGCCCCAACTGTAGCTGTCGCTAAAGTGAGTCTTATTATTTGTGCTAAAAGTCTTTGGGAGTCCTTACATTTCCTCTACTATACAATCTATTTAATTGTTTAGGTTGCCCATCATCAAGCTCCAATTTACGCTGCTGCCCCAGCTCCAATCGTTCAATCAGCTCTTCCAGTTGCTGTCGGTTACAATGGATACAACGGATATAATGGAATTAATGGATACAATGGTTACAACGGATACAACGGATATGCTCAGGTAGAAAAAAGCAGCTGTCTAAAGTATTTATATTCTGGTAATGTGGAGGTGGAGATTTCGTTCATTATCATTTAGGAAAATATTTATTTAATGAAATGGATTCGTTCTTTACTTAATTTTAATTACAGCCAGCCTATGCTCATGCTCATGCCCAGCCAGCCTATGCTGCCCAATCTTATCTTTCCCCAGCTTACTCTCAACAGATCCGTCCTTACTACTAAACTAAAAAAACTATAGGAAGACGTCAGTGATACTCAATTCAGCCTAACTTGAAATATCTTGAATTACCTATTTTTGTAAACAATGACCTTCTCTAGTACATATTTCTTGTTATGTACATATATGAAACTGAAAAAAAATCTATATAATGCTCTCTATGTAATTTCCACTTATAGGTACTTGTTTTTTGTATCTCACATGTGCCCAATTTTGTACCAATTTTTTTATATACAAACTCCACTTTCTTTTGTAAATATCCCAAACTCTTGTAATAAACTGTTGTAAAAATAAAAAATAAAAAATATAAATGTATCGAAAAATCAAATCCAGCGACAACGTCGTCTACAAACATTTTCTATAGAATGTATTTAACATTAAAATTTTAAAAGAAACGTGCCATTTCATAATCTGAGAGCTTCTTTTATCAGTACTTTTCAATATGAAATCCTCAATTATGTAGTTTAAAGTTTAAACTAATCAGCTAATCAGCAATCAGCAGCGGAAACGATCTCATTCCATAAACATTTTGACATATCGTATATACATTACCTTTTTCAAATCCAAGCCAGAATTGTCAAATTTTCCCCAATACAAATAATTGGTAAATGCTTGAGCTTTGGGCTCTCGATATTTATTCCAGCTTACTAAATAGTGTACATGTACATACATTCTCGTGATTAAAAAACGTCTCCTGGAAGGAATCTGATCCGGAAAAATGTGGTTTTTTGAAACGTCTAATGAATGTCCGCCCATAAAAATCGTAAGCGTTTATGCAGATGTCTGTCATCTGTATAATTATTTGCTGCGGAACATAAACTTTTATACAAACAAGTTTGAATGTAATTAAGTTATTATAATCTTTGCAGTCTCCAGTTCAGCAGAGAGAGATAAACCATGAAACACTGTGTCTGAAATGGCAGATTGGGATTATTAAAAGATACTTTGTATTGTACCAATATTCAATATCAGTGCAAAAGAAATTACAAAAAAAATCCATACCATACCTCTACTGCATTGCTATTTATACATTGATTTTTTCCATCATTTTTTTCAACCCACATTCGTAATATTTTTGAGAAAATACGGTACTTATACTTTGTATTTGTTGGTGTTTCATGTTTTTTTCTGTCTTGTATCTTTCGTTTATAGGTATACAAGCATTACAAAATGGACTCCAGTCTGTATAAGCAGTTCCGACACGGCATGTACATACATACTGTAAGCAGTACAATAATATGATAGATAATTTAAGCCGGATACTTAAATATTTTGTATCTATAATGTTACTTCAGTCATTTATAGCAATATCTCTCCAGTGTGTTTATTTATTCGAGTGGGAGTCGTTATATTTACATACATACACATATTTGTATGTAATTTGCTACGTGACATGTAATAAGAGCAACATCATCCTCATGCAGTTACTACATTTTCTTATAAGTACTGATAAAAAACTTTGAAATGATATTGGACGCGACCCATGAAATAAATATGGAACATATATAACTTATTATTATTATTTTTATTAATTCCCTTCTCGTCTGTATTCTGTATGAATGAGACGACGTCTGTACTAGTACTATACTAGTACTATACTAACCGTCAGCCGATACAGTTCAATTGAGCTCTATAATTTGTATACTTACGTACACTGTGAATAAATAAAGATTCAACAACGACGATTCTGCACACTCGTACTCTATGTATATGTACGTTTACACACATTTGTCGATTATCTCACAGGACTCTGAGGACTGAGGACAACTATGTAATACCTATATAATTACTACATATTCTCTGTACTTTCAACAGTTTAACTCTGTATCTCGTTTGATATATATATATATAGATATAGACTTGTCTACATTCTCTACATGGATATTATGTACGGGTTTTTGGTTTTTATACTGCATTATTATAATAAGAGTTTTTACGGGTAAAGCAAATAGAATCTCATATTATTATTATTATTATTATCTCAAGTTTGCATGACATGAATTCAGGCAGGCAGATAATAAGCATACACTATACACACAGAGAACTTTTTTCTGTTCACAGATTAAATGGTATATAACTAAGTACTAAGTATATTAGAAACTTGCACAAATTGTTATCTATATCATAATATCACCTTCCTTCCTCCGAGAGGTGAGTTTTCTAGTACACACACACACACACACACACACACACACAGAGTATTTAACTACAAACTACAACTACAGTTTATGTAGGTATGTGTGTTTTTGTATGTGAGTCATCATCCTTTTTGCTCCATTCAACCATACCATACATATACATAGTATAATTATACTTGCTCATACTCCTTCTGACTCGTTCGTACACCGTGTACTCAGCTCTTCCAGTCTGCCTGTGTACTGTATACTGCTAACAAGAATAACCTTTGATTTTTGTTCAGGCTCGGTAAAAAAAAAAAGTTGTTTTTTTGTTGTAATTTGTACATAGTTTGTACGTATAGTAAGTAAGTACGTAAATACTAACAATAAGTGAGTAACGCATGAAGGCGTAAAGTAATGTATTAATACAAATAAAATGTGTACATAGGAAATTGAATTGATTGTCAATTACTTTTTTTTGTAAGTGTGTATTTTGACTAAAGTCATTGTGAATTCACATTCATTGTTTGTCACAGAAATTTAAGAGCATCTATTAAAAAAAGTATATATCGTACTTACGAATCGTAAGTTACGATAGATAACTTGTATTGTGTATATACGTATATTTCTACTAGTACGTACATACGTTTACTACAAAACAAAGAACTCGTCGTTGTCTGACTCACAATCAATATAATAATTGGAAATGGAAATTGTAGTCATCATCATGAATGTGAAGACTTGTCAACATTTTTTAGTTCCGATCAGTTAGTCAGTCAGCCAGGATGTGAAATTGAACGTGAGAAGACGAACGCTCAAAATTAGTTTTACCATCAGCAAAGCAGTGCTGCTCAGCTATAAAGTCAAAAGGAAAAAAAGCGAGCTCCACGCACTAAAAAGGGATTTGAATTTTCAGTTTGCAGTGTGAGAGAAAAATAGTTAACGGAAAACATTTAATTTCTTTTTCTCTCAAAATGCTAAATACAGTAGAACAATGTGCAAACAATACAGGAATCTATTATTGTGTAATAAATAGTGAAAACAAGTTGTGTTCAAGTTAATATAATAATAATCTAAAATGTGCCATAATAAGTAATATATATAATATATATGTATTCAGTTTATATATAAAACTTAAAGTTTTGTGTTCAAATTTCAAATGACTGCTATATGTTGTTTTTAGTAAGACAAAAATGATAATTTGAGTTGTGGTGTGTGTGTGTGTGTGTGCGATACAAGATAGGAAAATGAAGGAAGATAGCAGTATGACACGAATATGTAAATTAACAAGAATAACATTGATGGGGTGGGTGCTGTTGTTGTTGGTGATCTCATCATGTTTCATATGTTCAACTACAAGTCAAGGAATTGGAGATTCAGACTGGACTGCTGAATGTTCAGCCCCTTGTAAATGTTTATGGTCAACTTCGAAAAAAACTGCCGAGTGTCATGGAGTGGACCGAGTACCGAGTACAGCAATAAGTAGTCAAGTTCAAATCCTGGATTTGGGAGGAAATGGTATCGTCGTTTTGGAGAAGGCTGAGTTCAAAAATGCTAGATTGGAACATTTGCATCAAATAATTTTAAGGAATAATTTACTCCGTCAACTTGACCAGTATGCTTTTGAAGGATTGAGAGGATTAACTTCCTTGGACTTATCAAATAATGCATTAGAGAAGATTGAACTTGCTGTTTTTGAGCCACTAAAAAGTATAAAGGAAATCAAATTGAATGGGAATCCTCTTCAACGTCTCATTGGGGCTTTCCCACCAGAATCAATTAATTTGGAGACATTGGATTTGAGCTCTTGTCAATTGAGTAATCTTCCTACTGGCGTTTTTGACAATTTGATCAACTTGAAGCGATTAGATTTGAGTCTAAATTTATTTGTCAAATTATCCGTGACTGTGTTACAACCACTGAAAAAATTACATATTCTCAATCTGGCACACAATCATTTTATTTGTGACTGTCATGTGAGGGACTTGCACGAATGGACATTTTCTCGTGACCTGGCACTTCGAACAACATGTGATGTCTCGTTTTCCAGACAACAATTCTTTCAAGATATGACAAAAGATGACTTTTTTTGCTTACCACACATTAGTACTTTTCGAATTCATGACCGGAATAATCCTTCGTCCTCTTCCGAAATTAGTGATCAAATCATATCTACCGAATCTGGGAGCGATATAACTTTTGGTACGTGTTAATAACGAATCATTATTAATGAACAATCCAAAACTAATGCTGATATGCAATGTACCTGTCAATCATATTATGCATGAAATTATCATGATCTGTTTTATTTAAATTTGTATATAGAATGCCATGTGGAAGGGGATCCAAGACCAACTGTCATGTGGATGAAAGATGACAAAATATTATTTAATGCATCAGCAGATATAAAAAGTGACAAGTATGATTTATATACACTCGAATTAATACACACCCTGACAAATTTGACAATTAAAAATGTGGATGAATCGGATGTTGCAACTTATGCTTGTACGGGAAAGAATATTGGAGGAGAAACAAAGAAAAGTACTCAATTACTCGTCGATTCAACAATTCCAGGAGCTGAATCAGTGGGGAAAAGAAAAAATCAACTATGGCTTTGGATACTTTTGGGACTCCTTGGATTTCTTTTGTTATTAGTCCTTTTGATACTAATTGTATTCATTTGTCTTCGTAGAAGAAATCGTTCAAGTAAAACTCAACGTGTGGGGGATTTAAAAGATGAACAACTAATTGAGAAGAAATCTTTTCAAGATATAAAGGAGAGTGATAAGATGGTTTCTGCACCATTATTGGGAAAGTCTTCTGATAATCAAATAATAATAAGTCCTACTCCAGACAAAGAACAAGAATTTAAAAGAAATGGTTATCCGGACAACATAAGTCTCAGTCATCGAGCAGTGACTCCAATGCCACAAATGATGACACCATTACTCAGTGGATATGATTCCTCATTTGTTCCAATACCAGCTAATTTTGTGCCTCCTCCCAGTGCAATTTATTTGCCTCAACAAGTTCAGTTTCATCCAGGTGGTTGGGCAACATATGATCCACGACGAGCTGGAGGGACTCACCCAATGTCATTAAATTATAATGCACCACAACAACACTATGGCAGATTATATTCACCATTCTCTGGAAGTGTCGCTTCATTTACATCTGAACCAGCCGTGCCTAGAGTATATGCGGGGCCTGCGTATGTCACACTACCACGACGACGAAAACGAATCCCAAGTTGGAGTCCGGCAAGTCAAGGCGGTAACTATTCTGGAACTCCAGTCCCTCCAAGTCCAACTGGATCTTTACCATTAGTACCGAATTTGAGGATGCGTCATCATTATATTGGACCAAGATTTGATAGCATTGGCCCAAGAACTACAGCAGATGGTGGTTCAAATTTATCATTAAACAATGTTGGATTAGTTCAGCAAACAGTACCATCTGTACATGCAAGAACTCCAGTTGGATTATTAACCCCAATGACTCCGATCACACCCGGAAGTGGGAGAATCATCAAACCCATGACACCATCAAGTGGGAGAATCCCAAAATTACATCATTTACCACCTACACATTTCAGTTTTGATACCATTGAAGAGAATGAACCAGTAACTCCGACAACAACAGCAATGACTGATGAGCCGTCTTGGTCATTCCCTACAGCAAATCCAAATACATCTAATACACAAGTACCACAGGTAGTTGTATTAAGAAATCCTACTGATAGAAATTCATTAAAAATAGCTCCTATACCCCCAGCTAAACCTAAAAGAAAATCTTTAAATTTAGAAGAACTAAGTGCAGCAGCTAGTATAGCTAATATACAAGGCACTGAGGTATAGACTATAATAGTGTATTAAATTATATTAAATATAGTAATATTATTTATTTATTATCTGCAAAAATGTAACATTGCAACTATACAGTGAAACATGCTGATTCGACTTCTTTTGTACCTGTAAATAGAGGTAAATAGTATAGAAAAAAAATGGACGAGTCGATAATTGATTCAATATTGAATAATACTTGTGCAAAGCACAAACATATTATGTGACTCTATTTTTTTCTCGTTTCAAAGTTTGTGTTCTTTCATTACTATTATATATTTAGAGATTTTCCTTCAATACAGTTTACTGTGTACAGTGTTGAGTGACTTGAGTGTACATATATTATATCCTAATGTAATTTTTGTCAGTCATAACTTATTATTGTTTTCTGTTATTTCGTTAATTGTTTTTGTACAGAAGTCTACTTTATATTTGCTACTTTAATTTAATTTATTCAACAAATATTATTTTGATAATGAAATGCAGAATGCGGATCAGTCAACTTACTTATTACATTCATAGTCAGAAGTGTACTAATAATTATTACAACGTAGTCATAATACTGTTATACCTAGTTAATTTATTATTATGCATAATAAGTATCCTATATAAGTAAGTATGAGTATGAGTATGTGTACTAATGTACATTTGTATTCCAGCTCCTGCGTATAACAAAAATAGCATACAAAAGTATTATTAATCGTTCAAGTCTAGAAGCTAAACTACCGTATGCGAAAGCACGGAGCATGGCCTAAGAATGTTTTTATATATAAAAATTATTGTAATTTATTTCAAGATGAAATTATCGAATCCATTGTATCGATTAAATTGTTTGCCTATTGTTTGACTTGAGCTTAACAAGAAACAAGAACCTAGTTTTTTTTAAAAAAAAGGAAAGAAAAGAAAAGCACTGCAAATATCCAGTAACGGTACTATTCAATGCATTTGCTTTTGATACATGTAACATGAAAATTGTAAAGGTTGTCGAATTTTTGTTTTGTATAAGGAAGTGAGTAATAATTTATGAAGGCTCTTGTTGTATAATCTTAACCTAACCCAAAAGGTCGTCGTAATAGCTAAAAATGTTAAAAAAAACAATATATATGAGAGAGACTGTATAAAAAGGCTTGAGGTTATTCTCTCACCATAATGTGAGTAAAGATTCAATTTAATGTTAGAATAAAATAATAGCATTTATTATGAGCAATAAATAAACGAAAGAAATAGTTTTAAGATGATATAGTTATAATAATAATAGTCTATAGGAATAATTGAAATAATTATAGTTGACATCCCGAATCTAAGATAAAATCTAAAAAACCAAATTGCGTGTGGAAAATGTGGAAATGGTAAGTATATACCATATATATTTTGGAAGGAAAGGAAACTCTTTGTTTTCTTACAAGGTCTTCTCTCTCATCTTAAAGCTTAAAATTAGTTGCGGAAAATTTACACCATTACTTTAAAGCTTAGTTTATAATATGATATTCCAAAAGGTACAATATACTTAAGTAATAATACTAGCATGATGATAAGTTTGAAGCCACATGCAATGTACGATTCCGCAATATCCCTTCCATCCTCATAACTGACTAATTGAGTCGACTAATCTTCTTGTTACGAAAATAAAACCCTATAGTATTCGTTATTCGTTCAATAAATAAAATCTGAAGCTTATACAATACACTTTGAATTCGTAGCCTTAACAATTATTGGATAAATGCATTATCCCCCAAGATATTGCATAATAGTATAAATAAGAATATGGTAATTCGTATTGTTCTTCACTTCATCGCGGAGCAAGAACCATGCAAACAAACGGGTCGCTCCATAAGCACATATCTAATTCATAAAACGCTTCCATAATTGAAAATTCTCAAGCCTACAGGGATATGAACGTATATGTACACTGCGGATTAAAAATTATTTATTAAGATTTAATTTTAATAAATGAACACACTATAATGATATAATCCAAAGAATCAATACATTATACTGCTGAATATGCACTAACGTTTTTTGCTTTTTGTGTACATGAGTCCACACAGTGAAGACATTGCGTTTTTTTAATATGATTTACACATAAATACAGTCGGTACATACATAGAATTGTCCACTACGATGAGTAACAAGTAAGTATATTAAGTACGTAAGCACTGTTGAAAAAGGCAAAAATATTGAATGAAAATTAGAATGATGCTTTACAGGAATCCACTGAGATGATACGACCATTATTATGTGTCGTAATAATTGTGTACAGTGTTATGAATTTTAGTTTTCTGCAAAGTTTTGTCAAAAACTGCTGTTTACTTTACACATTAATATACTTACATACATGTGTATGTAGTATGTATAGAGTAGCTTATTATATTTATGTATTTAATATTAGTAAGTGTTTAACAATTAATATAATATATATATTTCCTCCATTTCGCCAAACATTGAAAGGTATACAGGATTTTTATTTTATAAATATACGATGCATTGTTTGCAGTAAGCACTGAAGACTAAATTTGAGACGTGAATCTGCATGTATTTCAGTTTTCTTTACATGCATGTCTGTGTCTCTGTGTGTGTAATACACACTGTGTATACATATTTTATATACATGATTGAAACTTTCTCACACTCTTACATTATTACATATAATAATATACAATTTCAAGATATGTTCAGGTTTTTTTTGTTTTGTTTTTGTATAGTAGTGTGAAAGCCTTAAACAGTTCAGTGTGTTCGGTGTAGATTCAATTACTAGCCTTCTAAATTCTACACTAGCTGTGCATTCTATGTGTTTAACTACAAGGAGAATTTCTAATCTCAAGAGAAGTGTTTCAAATCTCCCAACTTGATATTCTTCAGGTGTATAATAATATATAATATAATATGAATATATTTAATGTAATACCGTCATATCAAGTACATTCGATAATAGAGGGGTTCAATTTGTCCCAGTCATATATGGAACAAAATGACATCTTTACCATCTGTAATCTGTAGTATAGGGTGACTAAAGCAAAGGTATTTTTTTATATAATTCATTTATAATTTGGAAAGACGATGTAAGAAGTCCAAAGTTGTCATCAAAATTGAATTGGAATGGCTGAAATACAGTTCAATCAGAATGAGATGAAGTCATTTTCAATCCTGTAAAAGTCTTTAGGAGTATACAAGGAGCAATGTTTTTTTTTTGAGGAATATAAATACATTCGTATTGCAATTATTCTAAGAATTCGTTGGACTGAGGATGATTTTGAGAAGTTAAAAGTTCCTCTCTTTCATGTTCTTCTATATCTTGGACAACTTGCAATCCAGCACAATAGTGAAGATAAAGTAAGGACAAAGCTTGCACTCGCTTCTCAAAATCTTCTAGTTTTACCGACTGGTAACCGGCTGTTGATTTTGATGATGCGGAGGCTGTTGCTTCTTCTTTGAAAAGGGCAAGCCTTTCATTTGAAATCGTATCGATTTCATCTTGTAGTCGATTTAGCTTTTAGACAATATTACACATTTTTTTAATGAATTACATTTCCAAATTAGACTCTGTTATAAATACATATAAATGATGAATAAGATGCATAAAATATCTCTCTTCAAATTTTGACTCATGAATAATTCGATTAGCTATACGTGTAAAATTCTTAAGCAATTTGCCAGTGAGTTAAAAGAACGAAATATTGTTATTAAGATAGAGATTGAAGCATAAATTATACAGAAATGTGCTGGCTACATGGTAGAAGTTATAGCCCGTGAGTGTTCAACAATAAGGACTGGAACAACATTACAAAAAATTTCCAGTTCGTGATGAAAGAAAACACGGATTTCATGCTGTGTTCTGTGCTTTGATCGTTTGTACCATGTATAGTTTTGAACGCTTTGTTTTAACAAGACACTAAGAGTGCAAAACAACACAAACTCATGATCATCACAGTACCTGGTAAATTCTTCTAGAAATGCTAAACTAACTAACTAACAAAAAATGAATGTATTCAAATAGAACAAGTAAATATGTATGTATGTAATACCGTTTATCAATTGATTTTAATACTGGTTTCAAATATACTACAAGTAACAATATTCTAGGACCTAGCTGTAGTCTTGCTATAAAGTAGAGGTATGTATACTTACTATACTTGTATCAATAAATTCTTCACAACATTTTATATTTAAGCAATAATTCATAATAACGTGTTTTTAATATGTTGTTAAAGGTGTAAGATATTGGTTTAAAGTTTAACTATAGATTCTATACCTCTTTTGACTTGCATATTGCACCGACACTTTCATATTTTTGACTAGAATGTATTTCTATTATATTTTTGATATTTAATAGTATTATTTTGCAAAAACGGCATGTAGCTTTGTAACATGTCAATATATTATGTATATGTATGTAAGTATTAGTACTTTGTTTACATGTATGTAAAATGTTTTGTTTGTATATCTAAATTCTTTGGTCTAGCTCTATAAAGTTACATCACAGATTTAATTACAACAAGAAGTAACTACTTATTTTCATTACAATAAAGCACACCATTATAAATTACAAGTAAGTGAGTAAGCCTCTGCTTTAAAACAGACATATGAATAAGAAAATAAGTACTTTTTTTACGATTATATATAACGTACTTATTTTTATAAATTTTTACTCGAAACGTAGTCTAATATGTAAACGTTTTACTGTGAAAAAGTATCTCTGTATTGCGTACATGCTTCGATTCTCTTCACAACTTTAAAATACACAATTTTCAGTCTCCTCAGTATATTGGCTCTACCTAAAATATACTGAGCAAACTTTAACACGGAAGTTATGTTACAATTTCGATATGGAGGCTTACTTCTCTAAAACTAAGTATCTAAAATGGAAGGCAATTTTAACTTTTTTCAATAAAATACATTACCTATAAGATCCTACGTAAGTACTAACAAGAAGACGATTTTAAGGCAATTCCGCCTCTTTACAGGACTCCTTCACATAAAGGTTTACTTATTTTAGTCTATCTCTATAATATAGCGTTTACTACTTTATGGCAAGGCATCCAAAAATTGCAGTAAAATATATTTATCAAATTAAAGGCCATTAAAATTGAGTATATTGATCATCACTAATCATAAACGAACTCAAAGAGTTACTAAAAACGGAATATATACACAAAAGTATAGGCGTTCGGTTCCTACTTATTACTTAATAGTCATTTATAATATAATACTAATAATTCGTACAATTATTGTCGAAATACTTTATAAGTACCTTTAGACTTTGGAGGTCTCATTCACAACTCGTTTCTCTTACTAACGATAGGATGAAGTGCTTATGTATAATGTAAATATTTGAAAACTATAACCGATGCCGTTCATGGTATGCAAGTAATTAAATATAGTAATTAAATAGTTCTAAACACAAATTCAGAACATAAAAAAAAAGAGAGCTAAAAGTATCATCATGATGCAAAAAAACTGTATACATATAAATTACTTGACAAAAACAATTTCATGAAAGCTTGGCAAAACAAAAATTTGATTCCAATAACTTACAGCCATGATTAATTAAACAATAATACAAATTCAAAAATAGTTCATTCCTTAGCAGTGCTTCGCAATCTCAGCAAAGATGGACAGAAATTTTTTTGAAGCAGAAGAAATTATGATGAATACACGTAGTAAATTAGAATGGCTATAAGAAGAAAGCAAAGGCTTGTTATGATGAAATGAATACTAAATGGACTGACCACATGATTTAGTTTTTGTTTTCTATCAGCAATGGAAAATTCGCTGAAAACTTCTCTACCCGTCTCCTTTGCAATAGAAACCAAGTCATCATCTGTAATTTGAGTGGATTAAGAAAGATTATTAAAGGAAGATTCTAATCATCAAAAAAGTACTGTAAAATTTCAACTCACATTTATAAATTCTACAGCATCAATAATAGTAACTATTGTTATACATATTCTGTCATATTCATACAGGTATATTAAATCAGCGACTAACCATTTGGGTGCTGAATGAGATGTTCTACAGCTGCATTCAAATCATCATCAGAAATACTTAGTCCACCCGCGTCCAGCAATTCAAAGGGGTTTGGATTGCATATATTTGCACTACTGGATGAAGTCACGGATGCCTTTAAATATATATGGACATTCATTTTTTATGATTTTTTAATACAATTTTGCCTCCTCACTTAAGTCTATGCATTATTTTCCCATGTCCACATTTAATGCAATGATTTTTAATTTTCACTGACTTTTCTGCTAGCCGTGGGCGACATTTGCGGAGACTGCGGTTGTGACTGTGATCGAGATGAATTTGGATTCATATTGGGAGGCAATAAAGTTGTAGCGGAACCTGCTCTACGAAGCTGGGCTGAGCGATTTTGGACAGCACTCACAATTAAGCCTCCTAATGTTCGACGTCGAACATTGTTATTGGTAGTGGCAGCCTGAAAAAAAAAGAAATTTTTTTTTCATTTTTATTGGATTCACAAAAAACTTTTAAATCGGATTTGAACTAAATCATTTGTAAATATGCAGAGTTAATGCGGCTGAATAAATAGGGATATCCGGTTGTTACCAAGTGATCATTTGTTGGATTTTTATTCTGAGATTCCTCTTCGTAATCTCCACCGTTGTCATTATAGTAAGGTTCACTTTCTGTTGTTATTATTTCAGGCGTAGTGGAATTATAAGGAAGACGTTGCTGCTGATTTGCAGACGAGGAGCTGGCGACTCTACTACAAACGCTGTTTGCCAAGCAACGCTCTATACATTTTTTATGACACGTTTTGTTACAGATTTGGCATATGTACGCCTCTTTTAACCATATCTGTAAAAAGACAATTAATATTTGATCATATTTCATTAGTGAATGAAACGGAGAAATAATTTATTTAGTAAATGTACAAAATAGAGTTGCCTCAACGAACCTTTTTATTGCAATAATCACAGATGGTCGCACTGCGGAAATGCGTGCGAATAAATTGGTGAGACTGGGTCTCTTCACTCGGACTTAATTTTTCAGCTGAGGCGTCTACACCCGTCTCAATTCCAATGCCCATTGATGACAATGAATCCAAGGAGTCTTTACGTTTTGACACTTCATCAATGGATTTGTACATGAACGATAAACTAAGTTTCCCGTAACACATCTGAGGCTCAAATCCGGAATGATCTTTCAATTCATGCTCCCTTGCGGATGCTGCTGTCCCATCAGGAGACTCGAGATAATAATCTTTAATAAAATAGCCCATTCCTGTTGTAGCACACTCTGAAAAATTCATGAAAAGTCATCACACATCATTATCAAGTTGATTTAAGATAAAGAAATTACAAAAATCATCCTTTTTAGATAACACAACATTTGCTTTACCATGTATCACATCAGAAACTGGAATGGATAATGTACCGACAACTCGATCTATATAATCAAAAATGTATATATATAAGCACACACATTATTATTATACAATATAACAATACGTAATAACAGTATAGAGATTATTAATCAGACCTCGCCCAAACGGGAAGGAATCATCATCTTTCTGCAAAACCAATAAGAATATAAATGATGAAATCCTACATTTCCAGTATATAGTGACCATGATTTTTTGTAAACAATTTGATTATACTCATGTAAAAAAGTTTGTTTGTTATTATTATAGTACCTTATTCTTTTTAGCAGGGCTACTAGTTGGACTAGAACTAATGCTGCTCACTAGTTGCGGCCTCGTGCCCGATGAACTCCATAAAGTGATATTTACATATCTGCTCGATTCTTCGACATTCATGTTAAACGATTCCATAAAAATTGGATCCTTTGTAAAACAAAAAGAAAAGAATTCATCATGTAAAAAGATTGTTGATTTAAAAAATCTGGCAAAAATATTTGAACACACGCATACAATTGTATTTTTACATACTTTAGTTGTCGGGAAATCGTTTGTCCTCAATACATGATGAATATTCTCATGTGAAGAAAAATTTAACGTTTTGAATGTAAAACTTCGTCTTCTGTCTCCATGGTGGACTTCTGTAGTTTCATCCGAGCTTCGACGGCTTTCAGACAGACCATCCTTAACGGTAGTCTCAACTGTATCATTTTCTTTTTTCACACTCGAGGAACCTGCATCTTCGTTGCCATTACTAGTACTAGTACTACATGCGCCTTCATTCGTTGTTGCTCCTGCTGTCTCATATATCTCACACCGTCGACGAATTCTCCATATTACTTTCATAGACGAGCTATTTCGGAAATTTTTGATGCATTGTTTCGCCGTCGAGACACGTTTGCCATCAACAGAAAGAATTTCATCCCCACATTTCAGCTCCATTTCTCTACCAGAACTTTTTACTGATTCTACCACAAGGATTTCGTTTTGTCTGTAATATTTAGGTTGTTGAATCAAAATATTAAATACAAATAGATAAATTATCCTCATTACTTGGTTTAGGTAATTAAAGTAAGAAACTTACATTACGAGTGTAAAGTCTAAATTAACTTCTCGTTTAGCAGTCTTTACGCACACTACATCAAGAACAAGATGCACATGAGAGACAGAGTCTGGGTACGCAGCAACCCAATTAAAATCTCCAACAGCAAGATGCCCATAAATATTTCCATGGAGAAGACTTGGCATGAGACCTCGACATTCAACAAGAGTCACTATAAGTGTCCCTCTTGAGTCCGCCCGAGTGCCAGATTCGGGTACAAGAGTCGCAATAATATTTGAAATACGTGAGAAAAATGGTTTGTAACGGATTTTATACATTGGGATTGTATGCTTCTTCCGCACGCTTCTCTTCAACTATTAAATAAAAGTATTTTTATAAATGCATTAAATAAATGTCATTTTAACATTCACAAAACACATTTTTTTTGAATAATAAAAATAATTGAATATATATACCTGGCTCGCAATAATTGAAGTAATTTGACTAAAACTTTTCCCGTACATTTGGGAGACCACATCTATGTCAATGGAAGGCGTATCTTGAAAACTAAACGACCAATGCGCGTAGGGTTCCGATGTGAACTGCAGACGTGCTTGACCTTTGACCCCATTTACTAAAATACAAAATTATTAATTATATTCTAATTCTGTGCATTAATTTCAACAAAATTATTTTACTACAGGTTTCAAAATTATACTTTAAAAACTCACGTTGTACGGAAAGGAAAGCTGAATGTTTCAAATGAGTTGCTGCCTTTATCGAAAATGTGAAACCACCAGAATAATCAATATCAATGAGGAGGTCTAAACAGGAAATGTTTTTGAAAATAGGATGTAATTCAACTTTGGACGTCTTCAACCAATTTACAACTGGAAAGTTTTGACCGACGTCGACGTTTTGAATCTCAATTTTTGAGAACATTTTCCCAAGAATAGATGATGCAAGAAGCTCATCGAATTCTGTTGACAGTTTCCTTAATATCCAACGTCTTATGGGTTCTGAATTACGAAGTTCTCGAAACAGGAAGTATAAAACGAAATTTAAAGCCCAACAGCTCTCTTTGGATTTACACGATTCGTCATTAATCTTTGATAGGAGCACCTGTTACGGTTCATATGTGAATAAAGTTCAATAAAGTATTTAATTTTGGTCGTCATCATTGCAATTACATATAGTTTTGTATGATATAGCACTTTTATAACATTGTAAGCATACCGGTGGGAGTTGAAATGTTGATGAATTTGCTGGAACTGGTTTAACATCAAACTTTTTCTTCGTTTCCGGATCGTGGAAAAAAAATGACAGCATATACCACACGACAGCTCCAACAAAGCATATTCCGGACAAAACTCCCAGTAAAAATATTGCCAAATACGACAACATGATTCAAACTATTGAAATGAATTCTATACAGTTGAATTTTGTTGAGTTAAAAAAATGTCCAAAAATTCCGGATGCATCTTTTCATCTCGGTAATCTCCATTATCTGTGCAAAAGGAGAGTTTCAAAATATGAAATAAAATTACATTGTAAATAAGTATACTTAAAGTTTATATAGGTCTTAAACACAACTCAAATCCCAATATGAATAATGTATAAAAAAAGTCATGTAAAATTATGTTTACAATGATAATAAACTTTATGTATTCTCATTTTTGTTTTTACTAAGTATAAAGAATATTACATTTTAATTTTCATACTAAACCTAAACCTTACCTAAATCAAGGCAACGCAATAAATGTCGTCAATCAAGTCTGAAGTGGTATAATACCAACATTTTCTTATCGTTTCAACAAGTATTCCAAATCCAAAATAATTGATCAACTATAAAATGTTTTTAAACTTTAAATGGCAAGAAACAATTATTTGTACACGACATGTGTAAACACACTTTGCAATACGACGGCAGTAGTAATAATTGTAAATATATACAATTTGCAATTAGAAACAAAACACTTAATAAATACTTTCACTATCGTTTTGTCAATATATTGACTCAATACTATATAGTAAATGTCAACCAGCAACGTTATACAAATTAAAAAAACTATACATCAATTTTATCAAAAAGGTACAATTAGTTTGTATAAGTATATATATTTTTATCAAAAGATGAAAGTTGCATGTGACGAGATTAAACTTTAAAAGAAACAGTCAAAACAATCATAATGACTCGGGTTGAGTATGTAATAATAATTTTTACAAATAATTTTTCTGTTTTACTTGAGATTAGAAACTCTTATTTAATAGAAAATCGTTTATAACACTATGATACATACTAGAACTAGCCCCTAAAATAACCTTTCCCACAGTATCACACAAACAGTGTCTATATATCACACAAGAAACTTCAAAAAAGTGGCACTACGACTACACACTATATGGAAAACAGTTGTGATATAACGAAACTCAAGTATGTATGCACATATACGCCAAAACCACTTTTCTTTCTATCCTGAGTCTATATGTCTGCATGGCCTCATATCTTTACAATGTAAATATGAGCATATGTTTTTTCTTTTTCCTCTGGAGATTCTCAGAGACCTCCGATTTTTCGGACAAAACCCGAACTATGATATTACTCGGGTAAATGTATTCTCAGATGTACGTATTTTAATAATTGGCGATTTTGTACCAAGTGATTTATATACATACATGGAGACACGACAAGTTTTCTCCCGTTTGCGTTTCCTTTTAACATACATATGTACTTACTGAGCAAGGCTTTGGCTTTGGCTTTGGCGTGGCCTATTAAAATGCTATAGTGACAGATTATATACTGTTGAGTTCACTGAAAAATACCTATAAAGGTTGTCATTGAATCAAGTACTGGATTATATGCTATAATTGATGATTAAGTATGACAAAAACAAGCATATGTTATTTATTTTATGTACATATATGTATATGAACTATAGGAAAAATATTTTAAGAACACTTATGACTTTGGAAATTTGGAATATGAAAACAACATGCTTCATTGGGTTAAATTTAATCAAGGCCAGGCATTTGATATTTGACGCGTTTTGTTGTACCTGCCATGAACATGGATAATTGAGGATGTCCGAAACTCAAAATTATAAAAATGAATAATCCAAATGGAGGAGGAGCAGGAGCTAGTCAAGATGATGGGAAAATAAAAAGTCAAAAACCCAAAGGGTTTGTGACACATTTCTTGACGGCCACTGCCGTCTCGGCAATATGTGAAACCGTAATTGTTCCATTAGAGCGAGTCAAATTAATTCTTCAAGTCCAGGCATTAAAAAAAAGTATACGGACGGACAAGAAAATAAGTGAGGTGGATCCACATAGAGGAATAATTGATTGTTGTAAAAGGATTGTAAAACGACAGGGCGTTCGGGCCTTTTGGTTTGGACACTCAGCTGATTTACTTCATTCATTGCCAAATCAAGGCTTTACATTTGCTCTCAAGGACAAGTAAGTTTAGATGTACATATTAAAATAAGTACTGAATTTTCCCGTACGGAAATGATGCATTTATCTACATTTATGTTATAGATTTGCATCTCAAATCTCTAAATATCTGCAAAATCCAATGACTGTTGGAATTCTTAGTGGAGGCCTGGCTGGGGCTACAATGACTACTTTCACCTACCCGTTTGATTATGTGAAAACCACGTGAGTGATAGTAAATGGATAAGATTAACTTTCACTTTCCGGAGAAAGCGTACTTTCACTACTTTCATCCCTTTCACAATTCAAAAGTGAATGGTTGAATTGACTGAGTTTCAAACTAATTGTGTAATATTTCATAGACTAGCGACGAATGTTACAGGGAAAAAGGGTAAACGTCCACACGGTGGTGTTTTCAAGATCATTTTTCGTACTTACCGTAATTACGGCATTCTTGGATTGTACAGCGGACTCGGATTTTCTCTCATCGGTGATTAAAAGTTTCTACAAATTTCATCTTGACAAGGAAAAGCTAAGTAATAAAATGACAGATGCAATCCATTCTTAATTCATGCATACAGTTCTTTCTATTTTGGAATTTTTGACATGGGAATGAGCCTTACTTCAGATGAAAATAAGAAAAAAGTACATGGTGTAGTGATACCGGCTTTTGCAGCCTCAAGTATATCCAGTTTTATATCATATCCACTAGACACTATCCGCAGGTATATGATTGTGAGACAAGCCAATCAGGATCAAACATCTACTTCACATGTGTGTGATTTGTGATTTCAATTGTTTTTTTATAAACAGTTTTTGGGAAATATTTTGAAGCAAGGACAGACATTTATTGATTGATTCAATGGACATATGATATCGACTTTCTTTACATAAAAGACCAATATATTTCATCAAGAAAATATACAAGAGAAATGGAATAAAAGGATTTTACTATGGAGCATTAGCCAATGCTATGCGTAGTACAGGAGGTAATCCTACAGCCAATTTTTGTTTTGTGTCCTATATATATATATTATATAGAATTTATTTTACCTGTTGTATTATTAACATGCTTTTCGTACATACTGCAGGTGCTCTAGTTCTTCTTGGTTATACAGTATTAAAATAGTTTTACAAAACAATTGTTTCCGATCATTGAGATTGGAAAGTAAGTAAAAAACGGACGCTTTATATGATTTACAAAGGGAAAAGGAAAATGGAAATATTCAAAATGTATGTATATAAAGTTTGTACTCGATTAGCAATTCCAAGTCAATTTTATTATCATCAATTATTATACAATCATATAATATTTTTATATGTTCATTTTCGTGTGGTTCATGGTTGTTGTAATATTTTAGTCCATAGTATACAATTTTTAAATACTCTCAACAAGACTGAATAGTCTAATATATATAACATTTATTACAAAGCAAACATACTTGACTTTCAACAATATAATATCATACACCATTCGCATTCATTTGATTCCTTTATAAGATTGAAGATATATCATTCATTATCATCCCATTAATAATATGTAAATATAATCATATTATTTGTATCCATATTTTAGTGTATGTATAACAATTGTAATTTAATTATTAATTCATACAGTATTTATTATATATATATAATAATAATAATTACAAGATATATAGGTTTGTATGCATATAATTGCCGAAATTCGGTTATATTGTATTTATTGTGGACTATATATGCGACAATATGGATTTATATCAATTATTATACCTTCCTATTTCTTATGCCTTTACTTAATGTAGAACAATCATGTTTATTTATATATTATTTTCCTTTACCATCATCGGATGAAATGGCAGCTCGTGTGTAAAAATGACATAAATATCTATATATATATAATAAATTATTATGTAACATAATTTATGTTTATAACTACGGTCTGAATGAGATGTGTTCATACACAGAGAGTGGGGTACTTAATATGTATATTCCATATCGTATGGTCTATACTACTCTATACATGTACAAATTCGTTTTGTAGATGTGTTGGGAAGGATCTGAATTTCACAATTTCGTTGGGAAGCGAAACAGTACAAACGATAAATTTTTAGTGAAACTGTGGAGAAAGTATTTTCGAGGTTTTTTAAAAATAGAGTTTACTGCCCTGTCATTGACATTTCATACCTTTTGCAACCAGAATATTTTAAAAGCAATAATTTATAATAATAATAAGTTCTTTTCCAGAAATAAATATATTAACAACTAAAAACGAAAACACACTTTTAGTACGAATCCGTTTTCCTTTCACTCACTTGAAAATAAATGCCGTCAGGAAAAACATTTTCCAGCCATTACACACATTATCTGAAATTCTAAAACCTAACAATCAGAAAATTTACATGTTCAAACTCATTAGTAATTAGTAATAATAATGTACAAGGCAGAACAAGTAGTATAATATTTAATAATATATTTAATGTACATTAATAAAAGGTTGGCAATTTATATGCACAATTGAAACAATTGTAAAAACAGTCTTAAAAAGTTGGAACGTTATAATAAATTATAATTAGAATGCACACATTATGATAATCAATATATATAATTACAAATTATACAACTAATAAACATAAACATAACTAGAATCCATGTTGGCTCTCGATTGTTTAATCATAACAATAATAATGATTCTTGAAAGTATCTATGTTGAAAAGTAATACATCGTTACTAGGTATATATAGACAGGCATTCAAGTTATCAATCAGATAATTTTACGAATATTCACGAGTATTTTTGCTCAAATTGATGGGACATTGAGAGAAAAACTGAATATCTATATATATACAGGATAGTATTTATCACAACTGTTATAAAATATTGATTACAAACTAATTACTAATTACGAAATTTCAATATGGCAAATTACTAGAAGACATTTGACATTTTTTGAGAATTAACTGTGCGACTTTCTCTCTTGTCAGCTCGTTCATTACTTAAAAGAAATTGCTAATTGCAATCACGAAGGAATAAAATACACTATTTATGACATAAATCAAACGTGTACAAGTTTTCTAAAATCAATAATATGATTTTAATTAATCACTGAGAGTAGCAAATTGTATTTAGTAAATTTACTAAATACAATTTTCTACTCTGTATTTATACTATTTACTAAAGGATAACCGTGTTTGAGTTTTAACTTGTAAATAAAACAAAGTTTTACTTTTGTGAAGAAATACACATATGTACATAATATACCTTCAATAGTTCAATTCCTTATTACAAGGTAAAAAAACATGTTATTAAAATCATTAATCTTCTGCAACCTATAAATAAATTCATACATTGGTTGGTTTTCGTAATAGATGCATTGTAAAAGGTACAAGTAGGCGTAGAGAAATTATTGTTTCGAATACAATACAATAATAATAAGGTTTATGGTTACTTATTATTCAGCTCCGATAGCGATGTCAATGAGTTGATTATGATAAATTCAAATATATAAGAATGAAAAATTTGAATATATCTATGTAGGTATAATATAATGTGTACTTATGTGTGTATTACCTACACAAAGAAAAACAATCTAAAAGGTGTAGGTGCTCAGTTAAAATGTTTGTAAAAAAAGAAAACTCACAGTAAATTTTCGAATTATTTTATAACATGTGTTGGTCACACTTCCGTCCCGTCATCATTTTGGCTGCTGCTAGTTTGTACTGACTTGGTCGTTTCAGAAAGATTGGATTTTTTACTTGGCTTTGGAGGTGGAATAGGAGGTATTTTTTTCCCAGTACTAGTTGGATGAGCGCCAGGAGAATTACTATCACTAGTCGGTTTCCAGGATCTTGGAAGAGTCGACAAAGGTTGCTCCATGGGTCCATTACTTGGTCCATCATGTTCTTGAATTGGAGCAAAATTAAAATGAACGGCGGGGCTATGGTGAGAGAGTGGAGGTTGCCTTACAGATGGAGATCGAGCACTGGACGGCGTCAAAGTTCCAGTTCCATCACCAATCTTATTTAAAGAAAGTCTGGAACTACCATCAGCCGTTGTTCTCGGCCCTAAATTGTCATATTTTGGACCAATTTTTAAAATCATCATTTCTCTGGGTGGACAAGAACCTGTTGGACTGGGTGATAGAGGCGTCGTTGGGATATATGCTGAGGCAGGAGACCAACTGGGGACACGTGGGCGTCGGGGCATTGTACAATAACCAGGTCTATTTGCGGGTGGCACAATAACTGCTGGCTCTGAAGTAAAGGACGAAATACTAGCAGCATAGGGGGAATTTGGTCTCCCCATATGTGGATGGTGACCATAGGAAATTGTGATAGGATGACGACTTGGTGTAGTATCATAACCAGCAAGAGCGGCTGGATTCAATTGTTGAGGCATAATAAGTCGCGTTGAATCAGGAACAGTGGATGCTGAACTACCAGGCGAATCTTGTGAACGATGAGGAATATCAAGCAAATCCGGGTAATCTGAACCTGCTGCATCCTGTGTTGTATTCATGGTCATATTGTATGTTTGTCCTAGAAGAGGTGTTGTCCCATCCACTCCATGCTGCTGCTGCTGTTGATGATCAACATGTTGTGGACCCTGCAAGTAGCAATCATATCCAATTCCAATCATTTCCAGCTCTGCACAGCAAGTTATCGAAGATAGAACAGAAGTAGTATGAGGGGGGACAAGTAGTAGAAGAAGAGAAGAAGAAGTAGAAGCAGTAGTATAGTAGTATAGTAGTAGGCGGGAAGTTATGTTTACAGTCGGGTGGGTACATTAGTTCATGGTTCGTATATTTCATATATCTGACTCAGATGAAATGACAGCTCATTCAACAAACACGCACATATATATAGATATATATATATTCTATACCAAATATTCTTCCATCATCAAATGTATAAACTGCATACTTGTAGTCAGATATATATATACTATATACATACTAACATTCAATTAAGAAGAAGAAGAAGCACAAGGTGGTTAGAATAGTAATAGCTAGTACCCAACACGAGAGTTAGAATTTGTTTGTCTACATGTATTATATCGAGATGTCTAAAACAAATCTAAAACATACCAAAGCATACATACTTATACTTTATATATACCCTCCCTTTTACTATCTGCTCTGTATATTTTAATTTAGCTAGTTAAGGTAGCCCAAAAAACTTTACACTGTACTTATTCCTAATATACAGTATGGTTACTTAAGTACAAAGGTCAAGAAAGATATATTGTATGTACATGTGTGTATTTATACAATAGATTATAAATATTATTTAAAACTATCTTTAAGCAGAATAAAATAATATATATATATTTTTTCGATTGGATGGATCGATATGAGATGATGACTACGAGAGAGAAAAATATATATGTTATATCCACTCAACATACTTATATGATACAACTATATATAGAGCATGTGATATAAATTCACTGATGCCTGAAGATTTGAAGACGAGTTATATCTGTCACCCAAAATACTCTGATCAAATTTGTTTGTATATCCGACAACATAAAAAAACCCCCTCACATTCATACATAAAGGAAAAAAGGAAGATGAAAAAAATTAGTAACTTGTAACTGTCACATGGAATCAACTTAATGTGTAAAGTATATCGTATCAAAGCATATTAAAATTGAGAGAGAAAGAGAGAAAGACCTAAGCAACAGCTAGACTAGCGTACAAATCATGTTATATATTATTATACATATATAGGTCGTCATTGTCAACTTCTGTCATCGTCATCGTCATCTAACTTGTACTAACTATAGTACTTTTCAGTGTACAAAATTGGATTTAAATATATATATATATTTATATATGTATTATATTGAGAATATAACGAACGAGTATCAAGTGTAATTGTACACGGGACATGTACAAATTACTTTCTTTGTTTTGTTTCTTCTTTGTTACAATATAATGAATAATTCTTTTTTTTTGTAGGTCACTTCTGAGATTACAAAATTCTAGGGCCAGTCAGTAAAATTGTGTGGAGTGAACACATGAGATCAAAACTGATAACTGGCAGTCGTCTGAGTCTGAATGGAGGCCATAGGAATTACCATGGGTGTGGAGAAGGAGTGTAAAGAATGAGGGATGATAGAACCCCCATGTGCGAGCACTCTAGTCATATCATCATATCGCTCGTGAGGCACATAGGAGTTTGCATCCGGGTAGTTGCAGCCCGAGATATTCATGTCGGTACGTACCGGATCGTAAAAATCTTGATGAGGATGATGATGTTGTGACATCGAAGGCAAGTCTGATAATTCAAACTCTGTCGGCAGACCCTCGTATCCATCCAGTCGAGGTCCTCTTCTTACAGCTACTACAGACATCCCACCAACAATGATCTTATTATTGAGTCCAACAGTACTACCATTTTCTGAGCTCAAAGTAATCACGTTCTGCTTTGGCACGTCAGATTTACTAGTTTGTGTCGGACACTCATGTAGCCCCACACTCGTGTAGCCCGCTACTGATCCATTTAGTTTCGCCTCGTTCTGTAAAATTTACACGAATAAAGTCCGTCCAGAGCTTTAGTGCGAGTCCCCAATGTGGATTTTATTTTACATTATGAAAAAGTAAAAAAAGAATAAATACTCCTCGAACATAGATTTAAAAAGCATTCAATGTCATGCAACTGGGTTCACAAAGTTATTTTACAATGTACAATGTACAATTTACATACAATTCCCTTCTACCACCAACAGAATCAGAGATTTTTGGATTGATTTCAAAAATTCATAAGGAAAGGATAATACAAATAATAATCAATCAATGGATTCTATCGTTGATTGACAACTCAAGTTTTACAAAAGCCAACACATAAAATAACCTGCAGGCAAAATGACTAATTTCCAACTCTTGAATTCCTTCTTGTAAATTGCTTACAGCGTGTACTTTCACTACGTCCGATCCCTAATACTTGTTAAAAGCAGAGATTTTTGGGTAGATTTTTCGCTCGAAACTGTTACAAAACTTTAAATGGAAGGGAGACCCATGTGAGATGCCACTTAAAAATAGAAGACACTACGATGACTACAGTATTTCCATCATCCAATGATACGTCTATTGCTTGAAACAGTAGATGGACATTCTCGATAGAATGTCAATTACAACAAGGTGTGATTTCGGGTAGGCTACGGGCAATCTTCTTTCCGTTATGCATCTACTAATTATAAAATAATGATCTCAACTAGGTACATGCAAAATACATGATCTACACGACTACTAACTACTAAGCTGTCAATGATATTTCTTTGAGACATTAAATTGATGCCAAACTCATCTCGCAAGCTTAATTGCTTCCGTGCCAAAAACAATTTTACGTTTCGCAATGTGATATTTTCAATGCAGTTAATTCACAAAGTAGATAATATATAAAAACTAAACTTAAAATATATAATTTTACAAAGTATTACTCTAATAAATAGTGAATTTGATAATAATAATAATGATGTTTCAAATACAGTTTGATTTTGAGTACACAAAAAAATTATCTGCCTAAGCACAAAATAAAAAAACGATCTGCTACCTATCAAGTACAGAAAACTAGGACCGCCTATGAATGCCAGCCAAGGTTATACAACGCGAAAAGCGGGTCTAAATTTTCATTTTAATAACAAAGATGTTATAGCCACTAATGACAAACTCTCATAAAATTCAATAGATAATGAAATGACGTATAGCATCAAACGCTCAGGATTGGGATACGCCTTTCACAAACGTCGCTTTCCCTCTCTATAGACTTGTGCTTCATTCTATTTTTACTTTGCATAACACAAAACCTATAAGTTATCCTTCGTGTCATCGTGAAATTATTAATTTAATATCGACGATACGTCATTCTGCTAAAAGTACAATGGCAAAACTACTCACCACATGCTCCCGTTTATATCACCGTAACAATGAAAGCATTCTTATTTTATGAGGAAGCTTTCACTTTCATAGAAAATGTTTCAACGTATAGAAAATATATTGAAAAGCACATTCCTACTCTTTCAGCAGCAGAACTGTAAGCCAAGTAGATCATTTTAGTTTTTAGTGGAACAAAATAAAAATATTGGGAATCGTAAATGATTTAGAGAAAAAATAAATTGCACACCACCAGAAAAATTGAATTTGATGGCATACGATATTACAAAAATAGTCTAATGTGTATTATAAATTTAAACAAATAATGTAACTCTTGTGCAGTGAAAATTAAAAAGCAAGAAAACGTTTTGCATCCATACAATAAAAAAATACATACGACTAAAAATAAAAACTGTTATGCTTCAAAACAGAGTTTCTATAAACCTTCAAGATACGCCTTCTCAATCTGGAGAAAAAAAGCTGACAGTGAGAGGGAAATATTCATGTATATGGAAACGAATAAAAGTTACGTAGATATCATAATTTAACGATTATACATGAATGAAATATATGGGAATGAAATACATAAATAAATTTAATTGTCAAGAAAGTGCAAGTACCTTTAGATCCTGGGCTCTCGCAGTTTTTACTCTTCTTTTCCTAGTGCAGAAGCAAACGATCATAATGACCATTGTGAGGACTACAAGTGAACCAAGGACACCGATTAAAATCCAAAGCCATGATTGATCTCGGTAAGCCCCATGACCCCCAAGTCCTGGACCGACCCCTATTCAATTGATTCAAACAAACGAACACTTTTAATTTTTAATTCCCGTCTTGCAATCACCCTCTTTATATGAGATATATGAATAATATGATATATGAGATATCCTATGAAGATATACCTGTTCCAATGGGTGGCACATCTTGGAAATTGAGAGTCAGATTCTTCTCTACGACACCACCCGCATTGTTTCCAACACAAGTATATTCACCAGCGTCGTCTAAGTCTGATTTTAGAATGGTCAAATTAACCCAGCGTTCTAGGTCTCCACTGATATGCAGTAAATAAATTTTCCCTTGATTTCGAGACGAGTTTGCAAGGACTTGTCCATCTCTGACCCATTTAACTTCTGGGGAGGGGTTGGCACGCACGAGGCATTCTGAGAAAACCATGATAATAAAGTATTTAGATACTAACAATTACATTGTACTTTAAACCAAACCAGAAAGAAACTCGTTTTTTTTCAGCTAAGCAAAATAGTTTACCTAAAGTTATATCACTGCCAACATCTGCATACACGATGAGGGCTTCGGTTGCTTGCCCACCAATTTGTAAAGCTACAATTTCTGAAAAATTTGTAAAGATTGCAAAATAGAAAACATAGATGGATGAATACATTTCTCATATTATTTTTGCTCATATAATTGTGTATAATTTATTATGTTTGCATTTAAAAAACGTTACTATGTTTGTCAGACCTGGTTTGCAGGCAAAGTCTCTAGACTGTAACAGAGTCCACTCTAAACAGATTAAAAAAGACGAATTAATTACACTGCTGAAAGGAGAGAATGCATATGCTAACAAATTAATGTACAATATTTATGTATGCGCATAGTGTACTATATTTAAGACAGTGTAATTGTTACGTACGGAAGTTAGCCAAGTGGCCGGGTTCTGCAAAGATAAAAAAGAAACAAATTAATTCATAAATGCAATTACAATTGTTCATTGTTCCATTAATTTAATAAATGGCATTTATTAACTGTACATACCTGCGCAAGTAGTAGATTGAAATAATTTCTGAGTTATAACCCAGTCGCGAAAACTTTTGAGACGACAATCACACTTCCATGGATTGCCCTGAAGTGACAAGCTTTTGAGTTTCTTCAATGGTATCAAAATATCCTGGAGAAACAAAAAACAATGACTTGGTTGTATTTTGATGTAAATTGATTTGACTATTTATGACAGTCATCGTCACTTGTTCTTAAAAGATTATTCCCGTCCGACTCACCTCAGAAATGTATTGAAACTTATTCCCTGTCAGGTCAAGTGTCTCGAGATTAGTTAATTTGTCAAAGGTCTTTTTATTGAATTGAGTTAATTGGCAATTGCTCATGTCTAAGAGCTTCAAATGGAGGAGCGGCGGAAACTGTGCACCCAGAAGCTTTGTTAAAGGATTGTCCTTCAAACGTAACTCTCGAAGCCTTTCGTTGGATTCAAAAGTTTCCATGTGCAGACTCTCCAACTTGTTTCCTTGCAAGTCCAACTCAATCATTATCTTGAGGTCACGGAATGCATCACGGTCAATCTTCTCGATTCCGCAAGATTTTAGAAAGACTTTTTGCAGATTCGCCAGTCCCATTGACATAAAAGCATCTTTGGTCAATTGGCTAATTGAATTATGGCTTAAATCGAGCACCTGGACTTCAGAAGAAAGTCCATTGGGAATTTTATTAAAACCAGCAGCTACGCACTCTGCGGTTTTTCTTCCCGAAACCTATAATTTTGTTAAAATTTACACAACAAAATTCACAAATTTTAGATATATCTTATCAATAATATAATGCAATACTTGAATTTCAAACCCTCAAAAATAACATACAGAAATAAAATGAACGTTTCATCAATAGTACTATATAATTACATATATGATAAAAGGTACTTGAGCAAGAGCCAAGAGCATATAATCAAATATAATGTGAGTATTCTTACCCAGGTACATTTGCATTTACTAGGACATAACTGTTGAAGATGCAGCAATCCGGGAAATGAAACAAATATATTATGATTAGGATGATATTTTAATTGACTTTTAATTACATTTGATCACCAATAAAAATGATTAAAATACTTACACTTGTCCAATCTTCTGAGGCTTGTATACCTTCTATTAGAAACGAAGACACTATTAACAAACTCAAAATCACATACACACTATTGAAGTAGCTCCAGTCAATTCTTAAAATTTTCTTTTTGTCACTCTTCCAACAGTTTTTATTCCTAAAACTAAGCTCACTCAAGCGATTCATTGTGATTAAAGAGAAACTCCATTCTCTTTCATCTCCCTCCGTCACTTGTAGTCTATTCAATTTTTCCATTTTCACAATTTTTTAACTTCTCCTTCTTCTTCGTTTCACACAAACTTTACTACTTTTGTCACTAGTTGATGATACACACTTTCCCAAATGAACATGATGATGGTGAGGGTAGGATTACACACACGGATATAAAACTTGGACGAATTTAGGATTTCTTGACGTGAAGAGTTCCGTTAATTCAATTTCTAATCCATAAATTCACATTTAATTTCCGTCGTCATCATTCTTCGTCAAGTTATCACGTACTCTTGGTCTTGGTCCAAGACTCTTCTTGTCTTGTCTTGATTAGAAATTAAAACAACCTGAAAAACAACAACAAAATAAATATTATTTATTATTATTATTATACCATTTTAGATAGTACATAAATACTATATTAAATTATCAACTCCTAATTGTAATAACAAATGCCAATGACTTGTTGTTGATTGTATCACGAAGCATTATAAATTATAATTACACGCACGTGTGATGACGCTCTTTTTATTATTACGTAATGCCGGCTCGAAAACACAACACTTTTCCCCTAATAAAATACACATACTCAAGTTTAAAAACGACGACCATAATAATATTTGAACCACACACTTTAGACGTATTCACATCTAATCTTAATGAACTCTTAATTTTAATTATGCAATTAAAAAGCGTTATCTTCAAGATTTTTTGTATCACACACAGTAGCCCTCGTTTGAAAATGACTCTCGCTCACTGATTTTGCATAATCATTGATTTTCTTTGCTCTATTTATGTTACAATTAAATAATAATAATAAAATTTATTGTATTTACCTATACAAAGTTATCTTTCCATAATAAAATGCAATTTTTGTATAATATACATACAAACAAAAAAAATAATATTTAAAATGCTTCAAAAATGTGTTATGCAACGAAAATGTAACGGATGTGTACGGAATTTCCGACAAGAAAAAATTATATGGATACTCTTGTCATTGTCAGTGTTGTGGAGCTTGATGGGTTCGAATGAATTGAGTTGAGTGCCTACATTTGTGTCAAAATATCAGTTGTACAGTATTCATATCGAACTTTACAAAAAAATTGTTGTTCACAAACACTAAGGTTTTTTCATATTGTATAGGTGAGAGCATCTCTTCTCCCTTTCTTATGGTTAAATAGGTACACAGGTGTTTGAACCATACCGTAAAGCGGAATTGAAAACAGAATGAGAGATGCTTTTTTTACTTAAAATGGAGAGTCACAGAGAGAGAAAGTGTGGTGTAATAGGTATACTCTCCATTTCTCTCTCTCGCTCCCCAACACTGACCCGAATTCTATTTCGTTCCCAAAGAAGTATTTCATCTCGTTCAATTGAAATACCGGGGAAGGAAGGATAAATGCACTAAGGTAAAGTGAAGATTCCATTTCGTTTGAATTCCTCGTAGACTGTTCCTGGAGAGAGAGAGAGAGAGAGAGAGAGAGAGAGAGAGAGAGAGAGAGAGAGAGAGAGAGAGAGAAAGAGAGAGAAAGTGTGAGGAGAAATGAATGGCGAGACCACACGAATGGAACGTTAGATTCCATAGGACAATAAAGTAAACACTTCTCCAATGTGGCTCCAACATCCTACATCCTACAACTCGCTTTATTCAATAATATCTTCCCCTCCTTTATATCCTTCACGTTCATTTCAAATCACCGAGAAAAAAAATTACTTCCAAATCATTTCAGGAGTCTTCTACATACATATTTACTTAGATAATACCCCGAGAAACTCACAGACGATGGTAAAAAAACATTGGACTAGCCACTTTCGTTTTTCTTTCTTTCTTTATCTTTTTGAGGAGAAATAAAAAAAGATGAGAGAGATACAAACAACAACAACTATGACTGATCACAATTTTCCAATGGTTCGATCCTCTCAAAAACTGAAAACAAACTCTTAACCCAAGTTGGGTTACCCAACACCAAAAAAGCCAAATTTGTAAATGAAAATTGCAACGCACACTGCCCATACATCGCATTATAAATATGAAATATATGTACATGATAAAAAATGAAAAACTTTTACTTGCTTATAAATTTCATCCATCCTAATTTCCTATAATACATTTCTTCCCGTTATTGTTTTTTTTCCTATTAAAACTTTTTTCCATCGTTTTTACTAGGACTAGGATTTTACTTTCAATAGTTTACTTTCTTGACGAGTTTTCCAATAGTAGCTTTACTACACACTCCCTTTTACACTACAGGTTGAAAATAAAGTCAATAAAAATCTAAACGGTTTTATAATACAAAAAAAAACTGTATGTCATATGTCAAACCAAAGAAAAATTTGAAACTATGTATGTATGCTCAAACTTTCCAAGTATCTCGAGCCCAGTCAGACTTTATTTATGCATGGAGCAACTTTATTTTTACTTAATTTCAAAACACACACATACAAAAAGATTGTACAGTATAATATTAAGTATGAACGAAAGCAGGTCAAATATTAAACAGAAAGAAAAAAAAAGTAAGAAAGAACGAAAGGAAAGTCAACAGGCTAAAACTTATTTGATATTTTAGGTCTCGAGTATGTACTTATATATACGATATTTACATATGGTGAACGTCCGTAAAAGAATTATAATTTTTTTTCAATAGTGTAGGAGTTGACAGGGGTTCAAACGTCAAGAATATTATGGATTCGTTGGTTCCCTTTCAAACATTATGAGAGAGTGAAAGAGGAAACTCACGGAAACTTTTGGATTTGACTTGTGAGACGAATCAACTATAAAGTATAGAATTCATTAGATATATTATTGTTATATCATAAATAGCACAAAAAAGTGTACATGTGAAGGTACAATCCCAACTTTTCTTTTGTATATATTCTTACACACTGTTTGCTTGAAGTAATCATGTACCAAGGACTTTGTCAGAGAAAAAAGTTTTAACTCCCTCTCAAAACTATATCAACAATGAAAAAACCATGTGGATATTTAATTCAAAAGTTTTTATACATGTAAATTTAGGACATGACTAAAAGACCCAAATTGACTTCCTTTACAAGGGAGTGAATCTTCATCATCGTTCTTTAATCAGATTCAGTTAGTCGTTGGAGTATTACAGTTCACTTTATAAATCCTACAACCACACAAAATAAATACACACGAGTATGTATTTCCTAAACGTACTTATGTTTTGTTTTTGAAGGAGAATTCAAAGAAAACTGTAAGTAACTTATCGTATATTCGTTCAAGAGGATGAAGATTTTGGGGAAATGATGATGAAAACCGTGGAAGATGGACAAATTTATGCGGAGAATCTAATCCAGAGGCTACAGGTTAATTTAAATGAAAGTTGTTTATCAAAAATATTGTTTTTTTCTCAAGTGTACATGGAATTCCCTTGTACACTGAATATGTTCATATTTACAGAGTACAAGGAGAGCTTTTCTCAAGATAAACAAAAGGGAAACAATATTAATACAATATTTGTATACATACATACATGTTTGCAAATGTACAAATAATATTGAGAGAGAGAGGAGAGAGAAAGAGAAAGAAGGGAAGAGAAGGACGAGAACTGTATAAATAATTATGAAAACTCAAGTAGTTTTATACTGTAGACACGACAACGTGAGCACAGTGCGTATAGAAATGAGCAAGAATATCTGTATGTACGATAGTATTTGAAGGCATCATATGCTTATAGATATTTCACATTTCAAAGATGTGAGTCACGCAGATGAAATGACGTTGTCATGAATAAATACATATGGATGACCCTCACGGTTTGAAATTTTGCATCCAGCCGTCTGTTTCCCATGAAAAACCCAGAACGAAACCATCCACACACAGACACAGACAGAAACACACTCACACACACAACTTTAGTCACGAGTGTATAAAATGTCAGCAGAAAATTCCCTCGGAAAATGAGCATCCACACACACACACACACAGAGTTCAAAAGAAAGTAAAAGAAAACATGAAGTACAAATCTTGCTTCTGTGTGCACGTACAATGTACTGATGTACATATACTTCTAAAACTCCAAGTCTTCAAGACATGTTTTATGAAGAGTCCTACTTTCTTCATCCAAGTAATGTGTGTAATGCAGCCAAAGTGAAGAGAGAGAGAGACAGAAAAAGACTAGTCGCCTCTTTCTCTCTCACTCTTTCCATATATATTTTCTAAATTCACATTCAGATTGTATAAAAGTAATATTAGATCTGTGGACATATAACTAGAAAAAAACAAATACAAAGTTTTCCTTCTTTACACACATCCCTGCTGTTGTGTTTGAATCAACAAAAATGCACAGAAAATTTATGAATGTGCTGCCGTCAAAAGAGGAGTTGGTTCGTTGGTCATATTAGCCAAAGAATGAAACATTTACTGCTACAGCGTATTTCACTATTTCAACACGCACAATTCCGACATTGCAGAATACATACGTATAACCACATATGTTTGGATCCTTCCCCAATTGTACGATAAGTCCATACACTACACATTTGTATATCATATACATATATACATTTTATTTATAGTTTTATAGGGAGTGAGGAAAAGCTTGCCTTACAGGTTAAGGCAACTTTCTCCCACTTTCTCTTCCTATACTTTTCCCTTTCTCTTTCTTCGTCTTTCGTCGTTTTTTCTCATTCTCGAGTAGGACTCGTCCAACACCGTGGCATGCCATTTGGGAATAACAAATCGTGAGGGTAAAATCAATGAATTTAAAAGAAAATAATCGTAAAGATATCTTATAAGAAAGTTATCTCTTTCTTATCATATTAGTATAGAGAAAGGAGCGAGAGAGCAAGAGAGAGAGAGAGAGAGAAAGAGGAAAAGAGAGAGAGAGGAAAACTCGCCTCTGAGATGCCCATTTATTTTTTCCCATATGGTGCTTATCAGGTTCTCATGCACAGGCACATTTTCTCCGTGCTCAATCCGGCTGCTCACGGTTTGAAAGTATGATCGTTTTTTTTATTTTACGCTTGTGATTTCAACGGATGTGTCTCTCACTGTCTTTGCTTTCTCCTTCTCTCTCTCTCTCTCTCTGTCTCACCCAGAAGCATCCTCACTTCTTACGGCTTATCCACTGATTCAAGTTCCATGATAAAATCCTCAGATACTCCTCACTAACCCTCTCCATTTTCTACAAACTACAAACTCCCACAAGGTTCCTTTGAATCCTAATCACTCCGTCCATAATTTAATATAAACTTTCTCCTTCTTCTTTTCCTTCCTTTTCATTTCAGTTTTCAGCTATGCCTCCGCATTCCATAAATCCCCTATACTTGTTCTTGTTGTTATACCTTACTGTTGTTATACACTTTACAAAATTAAAAGCTTGATTCTCCACTGGAAAAATTCTGCTTTTATTTTTTGTCTTAATAAAAATCCAAAAAAAAAAACCCAACAAAAAAAAACCTTTCCCCACTTGAAGCCTCTCTTTTACTGTCTAAACTGTAAACTTAATTTTTACTTCTCCATAAAATCGGTTGTCTAAATACAAAGCAATTAAACTCCTGGATATTACATGTAAATGAATTGGATGAGACGCTTATTGCTGGTGATTGTAAAGGAGAGAATGGGGGAAAAGTTAATGAGTTCCAAGTTCCAGGTAGTCCAGTATTGATTCCGGAATTCCGAATGATGTAAACTTTAGACTGTATACTTTGAATTTGAGTCAGATGTAATAATTCTACTATGCCGACAGAATTAATTAAATTTCGAAGAATCTTGTCGAGAAAGGGGAGCAGAAAGTATGGAATTATGAGAGTCGCACAAGGAGATTCCGTCTATATAATAATATGTGCTCAGTTGTTTTTTACATTGAGAAAGTTTCACTCTGTTTTTTAAATCCGTCTGTATTTTACATGTACTTGTGATGGGACATAAAAGGAATCAGGGGAAAGGCATTGGTGGACTGGAGTTGGAATGAAGGTGTATCTTTGTAGTTTGACACTTTGGAAAATGTGGTATCTTCAAAGTCTCACTGGGTTTCTCAAATGACGGGGAGAGATGAGCAGACAATCCGAATTCAACAATCTGAGAAGACAAGCTCAAGAGTCCAAAGTGAAATCAATGAGAGTTTCACCTTACATTGTGATCCAATTAGACAGGTGTTTCACAAAGTTTATTCTAGCCAGTTGCGTCTCTTATTCCTCTTATTTCATTACACATTCGGCATTCTATCTGTGGAGATGAGTGAAAGAGGGAGATTCAACCCGTGAATATAGAGTGAAGAGGTTTTTAGCAACCGGACTATTTTTGACATTCTGACTGAATTAACTCCATCAACAGAATTCGTGAAGAACCATGTCACGAAAATGTCAAGCTTCAACATCATTCATGTTGTTATATCTAAAATATCTACAATAAAATCCCTTGATTTATATTTACTGTAATTAATTATATATTGTACTAGGTGTTTGATCTTATCGTATATACATGACAAAAAGTTCCCCAGGTGTGCACCCACAAATGAAATACAATCGAAGGTAATACAATAAAATCATTACACTCGATTAAGCTCTCAATTCACTTGTGTAATTTCTATTTATTTATTTTTTGACTTTTCGCAAAGCCGAAAGCCGTAAGCCAACGTTCATAACGAGAATGTTCACAAAATACTTGAGTAAATTCTTGTCGACGTATTTATACTCGATGTATATATATATATCTGTAAATATAAAGGAAGAGACTATACACAAACGAGCCTACACACAACACACACACGTGCACATATATTGCGATGTGTGTACGAGAGTCTTCCTTTTATCCGACATCATGACACGTTCTCTCCCAAGTCTCTACTTTTTAGAAACTCACGGCATCGGCATCACCTAAATCACAGGATCCGGACGTCACATTCGTCTTTGTTCTCAGCTTTCTATTCGCCAAACCTTTTCATTTCCCCTCATCTGCTCTGTTCTCCTCTCCTCTTCCCATCTCGTCTCTCTATAACCAAAAACCTCCATATCCTGATAGACACCTTCATACACTTCTCACTCCCCTCTCTCCCTCTCTCTCTCGGTCTGTCTCTCTATCTCTCTCTGTTTTCCTCGAACATCCACAACTTGAGAATTCTTTCATCTCATCTTACCTTCAATTTCAAAGTCTTTACTAGAAGACGAGGACAGGATGACGATGGCACACAAAAATAACACACACACACACATAAAACTACACAAGAACATGCAAGTTCATTCTCTTTCACTTTTACGGGCTGTTTCTGTTTCACATCCACACGGATATTTCCTTTTTAAGACTTTTCCTCACTTTCTACATGTACATACAGATATTTCTACATGCAATAATCCGTTTTTGCTCAGGTTCTCTAGTTCCCTAGTTTCATCTCTAAATGTAATATTTAACAATTTCAAAACTTTTTCTCTGTACACGCAGCACAATAGTAACATTGCTACAGTTTCCAGCCGCCTTCACAACCTGCTGGAAAACGTCGAGAAGAGCTCAACACTCAGTCAATTAATCAACCACATGTCTATGCAATTTGAGCACCAACATATGCAAGTTCATATGACTGTGGAAAAAAATCATAGACAGTTTCATTGTTAATTCTGTTCTACCTGTACTAATTACGATTGTTATATTTATATCTTTCAACTGCCCTATGTAACAATTTGTACGTTCATCATTATGAAATTTTCTACAGAAAGACTTAATCGAGTACGTGAGCTGGATTTAAGAGAAATGAGAAATGATGGGATGATTCAGATGATTGTTTATATTTAATTACAAGTGGATTGAGTGTGTGTTTGTGTGTGTGGGTATGCATTCTTCTTGCTGTAATTTAAAAGGGCAAGACAATTTCCCAAGTTATGCAATCATAACTCACAGAATTACTATGAACAAATATGTAGGTTTGAACGAAATGCTGATTATTAGACTCCGCCATAAAGAGAGAGCGAAGTTCAAAGGACTTAAAGAAGAAGAAGACCCACTGTCTTGCATCTTTATCTTTAGGGGTTTCACGGGAGAGAAAGAAATAGAGCGAGAGAGAGAGAAAGAGGGATGGAAAATGTATATAAAACACAAACACAAAATATATTTTCAAGTATTTTGTGAAATTCCACCACGACCAACATCAAACTCGTGACTATATTAATATGACTATATTACTATGACTATATTACTATGACTATATATATAGGGAAATTCAAAGGAGAATGTGACAGTGAGAGAAATGAGGAATGAAGAGAGAAAAACACATAAAATAAAAGCAAGTTTCTCATCATCATCATCGTCGTTTGGTGGAGAAGCTCTTTACTTTACTTAAGTTTACTCTACACTCTCCGTCGTGGCATCATGGGGAGAGATCGATTTGGTTAACAAACATCACACGTAACTAGACAAGTTAGCACGCATAAATATTCATACTTGTGTTTGTGTGTGTATTTGTCATTTTGTCTAGAGTCTAGGCTCACTTGGAATTCTCTCCATAGATAAGATAAGAAAAGGAACGGAACGAAAAAGAGTCCCACAACAACTCTCCGACTAGAAGAAAGTATATCGTATGTATGCATGTGTATGTAAATCTACCACCGTATGCATTTAGTATGGGAAAGAATAATGATTTTCCTTGGCAACACTTTGTTCAAGAGCGCACCTGAATTAGGAATTTGTTTTCTCTCTCTCTCTCTATCCTTTTCTTTCTTCCTCGTTTGCGCGTCTTGAAGACTGGAGAAAACAAATCCCTATAATGCATACTAATTATTCATAGTCTATTTATATCTTTTTTTTTACAGAGGTGCACTGTCTTTCCCTGTTTGTTTCAAATTATGTAGACTCGACGCTAAATTCATCTTGGATATCTTGAGTAGATTTTTCATTTCAACAAGTTTTCTGATTTAATATCCTTTCCTCCAATTCACTCTATCGTACGTCTGCAGTAGTCTGCACAGCCATATAGCAAAGCACCTCTCTCTTTTCAATTCTCTCATCTCTCTAATGATATTTGAAGGATAGTCTCTTGTAATAAAAGGAAGAGCTCTAAATGGAGAAAAGGGAATTTAACAATTTAACTGGATATCGCATTCCAACTAATTGAATTGAACTTTGAATTAAGTTGTCACATGTCATCATAAAATATGATATTTATGCATACCCACCGTCGCCATTCCCTTATTGATATTGATTGTTTGGAGTCTCGAGAGTCACAAGTTCTCGAATGCTCAACTTCTCGAGAGTTTGCCAACAAGAACAAGAACAAGAGGAAGTAGGAGAAAAATTATGGGGGAAACGGGAAAAGGGAAAAGGAGAACATGACAAAATTATTATGATGTGAAATGGAAAATGGGAAATGGCAGTATAGAAAAGTAGAATATTTTAATACATTCAGTTCGATTGAGGTTTTAAAGATGGAAGAAAGAGAAACGACTTTCATAAACCACGAGCGTTTCAATAAATGTGAGATGAGTGTGTGGAGGCATTTTACGATTACGATTAGCTCTCTCTTTCTCTCTCTCTCTCGTTCCTGTTACATCTGTTACCAGTATAGATGTATATATGAATGAGTCAATGTGTGTGTTTGGGCTCGTAATTTATTGCATTATACCTCACCGTCTTTTCTCATCTCAAGAATTATTTGGAAAATAAACATGAGCCTGGTGACTTTATCTGTGAAGAACACGCATGAGTCGGAATTTTAGAAGAAGAAAAAAACTCCATCATTGAACACACACACACACAGACAAATACACATATCTATCCAGGCTCACATATTTTTGGCTGGTGGGAACCGGATTTCCTTTCCCCAATGAAAATTGATCATTTCTCGAATCATAGTTGAGCAAACGGATCATATATCTTCCACTTGGTCAATAGAAATTGGCTACTTCCTTCCTCCAACTTTTTGTATTGACAAAGGGAAATACATTTTAACTACACAATAACTATATTGACAGTGGACGTTTCCAACAAACAGGAAATACATATTATATACATATACAAATAAATAAATACAAATACAAATTAAATTTGTACAAAGTATGAATTCAAACTCAATGCCTAGAATTTGTAGAATCTCTACCGATAATTCACTGCATGAAATAAATGGGGGATGTAAACTACGGGTTGGAAACGAGAGTGCGTGAAGGAGGTGTTTATATATAGCCACAGAAAAAAAACATTGTGCGTACCCAGGTGCTGTAGACTAGAAAAATCCCGAGAGAAAGGAAATTGTAAAGACATGGTCACGGCTAGAGTGAGAGTAGAGAGAGAGAGAGAGAGAGGGAAAGAGCAATCACTGGACCTTCAATTTCTCCGCTCTAGATCCTCCTTTCTCTTTCTCTCTCCCACACTTTTTTCATACTATGAAGTTCATAGTCTTTCTTTAAAAAAAAATTCACCAGAATTCCAGGATTTTTCCATTTGAATTCCTTCCATAGTTGAGAGAGAGAGAGAAAGCAAGAGTTACGGAGGAGAAAATCTGCTTTCTCTTTTCCCTTTTGACTCTATATATTTTGTTTTGGCCTCTCAAAAAGTACACATAAAAAATGTGAAGCTATATGTTATCTGTAGATGCATATATATGATGAAGTTTGAAGTAAAAAAAAAACTAGAACAAACTTGAAACTCTAACTACAAACCAGAACGAGAACGAGAACGAGAACGAAGAAAGGAAAACCAAGCTAAGGTTGAATAAATGAAGTTTTTCCCCCCAATGTTCAATGAGAAATGAGAGAGAGAGAGAGACAGAGAGCGATAGAAAGAAAAGAGTTGGATGAAATGACAAGCTGGAAAAGATGAGGAGATGTAGGATGGGTCGAATTAATACAAAATACAATGGTTTGTGGTTGAAGGCGATCAAGTGAAAGAGCAACATGTCAACATGATGAAAATATCTCTTTTGATATGCTTTGTCAAAAAGCCACAAGACAAAGAAGGAAAAACACAAGCGTTTCCTTTTCTTCGTATTTTTTTTCCTCTCATCCCTGTCCATACACAGAATCCCAAACCCAAAGTTTTCATTTATCCCCCCAGAATAAATTACACATGACTCTGGACGGACGGGGAAATATATATATATTTCCATATTTTTCCAACTTTTTCGCACCATGCGAAAAAAGGAACTCCAAAAAATTTGTCTCTCTGTTTTCTTGCCCTATTTTGTCTCTTTCCACGTCAAATATTTCATTTCTCATTCCAAGAATGCGTTTTATCTTGTCAATGGAGATGAACGAACTCCACAAAAACTCCAAGTTAAATTGAATTTTTGTTTAGTTTTTTTTTAAAAAAAAAGAAAATCATTTCCAGAAATTGTCTATCCGTTTAAACTAAGAACTAGACAAAAAGAATCGTAGAAAATATAAAATATGACTGGAAGGCAGATCAAATTGAATACTCTCTCTCTCTTTCTCAAGGTGTGTAGAAAAAAAGAGTACAGCCAAAGGTGTGAGTAGATTATCCTTAGTTACTTGAAGATGTCTCTCTCTCTCTTTCTCCATTTCCTGCTCAATAAAACCATTTAAAGAAATGAAGTTGCCAAAGGGAGAGGGAAAAAAACTTGGAGTGGAAACAGGAAAAAGTAAGTAAGCAATCCCCAGTGTTTTGAAAATCAAGGAAGCTTGTAGTTGTATCTATATAAATATATACATATATGCGGAATACATACAGGTACATGAATTTTCAACGTTTTCCCTCTTCTTATGCTTTTTTCTTCTTCTTTTTACTCAACGTTAAATCCAAGACCCGAGATGGCAAGATAGGACAGAGATCCCAAGGAGTAGACAAAAGTGAGGAGAAAAAAAAACTCCCTGAGAAAAACTTTAAGAAACTTGAGGAAAAACTCACTTAAAGACGAGAAGAAGAGGAGAATAGAAGAGAAAAGGGAAGAGAAGAAGCTGCCTTCAGGCCTAGAATAAAAGATGCTGTATATTTATTGCTTTTCACTGACTTTCCAAAGCTGTAAGTCAAGCTCGCTCAAGCCACTTTCTCTCTCCATATTCTACATTATACCCAAGGATATTTATCCTACCTTCCTTTTCTTTTCCTTCTTCTTCTTCTTCTTCTTATTCATCCTCTTTTTCCCCTTAAAAAACCTGACCATATTTGTATCGTAGTAAAGAATTTTTTTCAAAGTTTGTAGAAAGATGCAGCAGCTAGGATTTTTTTTCTTTCTCTCTCATAATACTACCTACTCAAAAAATTATTACGTAGGACCTTCAACTTTCAACACAATATGTAACAATAAATTGATAAAAAAAACTGCTTTCCTTCCATTATATGATGCAAACACACACAAACACACACACACAGCTACATTGAGACAGAAAGGGTTTATGAACCAATCTCCTCCATACACCCGAACCACCGCCTGACGTCCCAAAGTATTTGTATGTATCCCGGATTTTTGCAAAGAATATGAGGGGAAAAACGCTATTGCGGTAGCTATTTATTGTATCCAGCAAATGATGAACGATTCTAAAAATCACATGGAAATTGCCATATAAAATCAATAAGGAAAACAAAAACAAGGAGGACAAACAAGACAAATGTTGTGCAAATGAATGGAATTTCCTTCATGAATTTGTTTGCAGCACCCCCAAAAAAACCAACAGTCAAATAGGGATGCACACGAGCAAGAGAGAATTGAGGAGAGGATACAATAAAAACAATATGTATACAGGGACTATACGTAAGAATTTAATGTACCTATAATGTAATGTAATGGAATAGGAAGGAGGAAGGAAAGTACGATAGTAAAGGTGAAAAGCATTGAGAGCATACGGCCGTCATGCAGAGAGAGAGAAAGAGAAAGTAAATATACAGATAGAAAATGGAGCAAGGAGCTCTATATCAGTGCATTTGTAAATGTGAATGTGCAAACAAAGGAGAGAAAGTACTTAGAATATGTAATGTGCACTGCTAGAGGAAACGTAGGAGAAGAACGATAAAGAGTTTTTCCTCCTACTCTACAGATATCTCTCTCTTACTCAGCAGCGCAAAATAAAATGTGCTAGAAATGATGGGATGGGAATGGAAAAGATTTTTCGCTGTTGTAGTCTCTCGCCAACGGCAGATATTGACATCAGCATCAACATCAACATCATCATCATTTTATGGAATGGATAGAACGAGAAAGAAAACGAGAGCAAGAAAGAGAGAGAGAGAGAAAACAGAGGACGGGAAACGGAGACAAAAAACCCCAAAACGAGAAGGAAAACGAGAGAAGATTTTTCTTTGATTCAGTTTTACGTTGGATAAGGGTTCCTCACAAAGATCCATCCTCAAGTCTCGTGAGTGCACAAGAAAGATGGAGAATGGCATACACGATACATACTACGATACGGATATATAATGTGCACATACATACACATAGAGTTGACATATTACCAGAACTGTAATTCAGCTTCTTCTTCCACATCTTCCAACTCAACACGAAACGAAACGAGATAGGAAGACGAAATTCGTATGCAAGTCCACGTTATGATTTTAAAAGCCCATACAACATGTAGTCTAAATAACTCTGATAGATTCTAAACGTTCATCCTATGTATAAAGATATGTAGTTTTATATCTTCATTCTACCGTCTATTTACTGTTCACTCTCACACATAAAAACAGACACACTCACACGCGGATATTCCGTTAGTTAAGTACACATGACCATGATGACTCTTGCACATAGCTTTCCCTTTCCCAAAACTATGTAGTAAATACATACAGAGACAGCCGAGAAACGCTTTGCCCATGAACCAAAAGCTAAAGACAAAGGATACAAACAAAGAAATCAAAATCAAAGCAATGCAGTGCGCAGAGGAAAAGATAAAGGCCGTGAGAGAGAGAGAGAGAGAGAGAGAGAGAGAGAGAGAGAGAGAGAGAGAGAGAAACAACAGAATTTTGGGACAGAGAAAGTTTAGAGAAAGTTTCACATGGAGATAATATGTGCGCGTGGATAAAGTTTGGATATAGGATGATCCATATACCGATACAGATACATTTACAGACAATATGGAGAAATAAAGGAATAGTGAGAAGAGAGGAAAGAAAAAAAAGAGCTGAGAAACTCAGGGCTATAAAATAATATTGAATGTTCTCTAATATCCCATAAATGGATATCTCCCCATTGAAACATTGGAACATTGAAAGGAAAAGGGGGAAAAGGAGCCATGTGGGGGAAGAAGAAGAAGAAGAAGAAGAAGAAAAGATTCGAGAAGAAGAAAATGCATCCATACGAATGGATATTACATGAATATTATCTTTTGACAGCTTTACACCAAATTTCAACTTGCTCAAGTCAAGTCATTCACTCTCTTCCTTCTTCTCTCCTATTTTTTGTATCTACAGTGTGTGGAAATTTCGCAATGGATATATCGTACATATCGATACAGTTGGAGAGAGTTTGTGTTGATGTGGAGAAAATGCAACTGGATTCTTCCACAGTCCAGATTTGATATTCGATATTCCGTACGATATTTACTAACAGTCATCATCACAATTCATCTGAATGGATGGACGTATCTGTAATCGGGAGATTACACGAGAATGCAACTCATCTTTAGTATCCATAATCCAGTTAATCCAGCCGTTTCTTATACTAACAGACAGATCGTCGGAAAGGACAGGCTAGAAAAAAATTGACCTTCTCAAAATATTGATGGTTTACTGCACGGAATTCATAACTCATAACTTCATAACGGATGGAAGCTCCAACTTCAACTTCAACTTGGAATGGTCACAAGTTTTTTTATGAATTCGAGATGGACTCTGCCCGAATATCCGTATAGGATTTCAATAGCACTTGCACAAAAGGGAATCCTGCCAAGAATTTTTATTCCAAAATTATACAGAAAAAAATTATATACATACGTATATATTTATTTAGAATGCTCAAGGTCCAATCATTTCCAATTCCCAACGAAATTCAAAATATTACCAAAATCACACACACACACATTCAAACTCAAATTCAAATGCTATCAATAGAAACATGCAAAATACAACATAGAAAAAACTTTAATTAACTTTTGAATTTCCTGGAATCTGAGATTTGTTTTGAATTCCGGAGATTTTGAGTATTTTCCAGCTGTGTCAATGGAGAATGGAAATGAGACTACAGTTTTGATTCCGAATTCTCTTTCTCTCTCTCACACACTTGAAATTCTCCAAACAAGTTTTACTACTGAAAGCAAATTGGTCTCGTAAATATAAATGTGCTTTGAGTTTTTTCCTCTAGTTTCTCCCTAGATTTCCTTTCTCTTTCACCCAATAGGAATATACCATTTGACATCTAACTATCTGAACTCTTGGTCAAATGATTATCTGGAAAAATTCAATTCAATTCAATTCCCTTCAAGTCCTTCCTTCCTCAATCTCTATTTCCCGCATGTACACAAAGCAATTGTCAAATCTCACAAATGCCAGAGGCGTGAAATCTTCTCAAGTTGTAACGAACAGTAGGGGAAAAGTGTATCTCTACACTTACTGCGGAAAAGGGGCAGAAAGAGTAGGGAAAGATCGAGAGGGAAGTAATAGATAGAGATCCTGAAAAAACCATCACCATCTTCAGTTCACTTAAGTTAGCATTTCTCCTAACTGCATTCCATTATTTCCATTGTCATCTGAAATACCTAACGATAAGTCGATCGGAGAACACACAGATATAGCCGAACGTGTATACAATACACTTTCAGCTGAGGAAAATGTTATATCTGTAGGTACAACTGCAGAGGAGAAAAAGAAATGCAGAGAGAGAGAGAGAAGAAAAAACTCCTTCCGCACCGTCTCCAGTCCATTCATTCACCATCACTTCTGTCTAATAGCATGAAAAAAGGATAGACGACAACTAGAGAAGCGAGAACAGAGAAACATCCACCATTTTGTACCAGCAGTAAAGTACATGGGGCTGAGAGAAATCGGGCGACATGGAGAGATAGACACATTGAGAGCCATTCCAACAGGGAAAAATCGAGAGAAAAGTTATTAAGGAAACAGTTCAAAAGGAAAAATTGCATTGACATACAAATGTCTGCCATCGCCCTCCAAAAAATAAAAAAAACTAAGCATTCATAGCCATAGTTTTTGTTTCTAAATTGAGCAAATGTGACGAAGACTGGGAAGTAGAAAGTAGAAAGTATAAAGTACATGAGAATGATGATGAAATTCACAGACTTCCTAATTTCTACCATAACAATAATTACATTATGTATTTGTCTCGTTTCGTTTACTAACTTAAATTTTCCTACAAGCAAAATTCTCTGCCTATATATGTTCATTTTTTGTTCAAGATAATTGAACATGTAGTTCTCTATGTGTAAACCACTTCATGGAATAACCATTTAAAAAAGTTGTAAGGGGAAAAATATTAACAAATGGTGGTAAGCACAACTGTTGACTAATTCCCTTTGGAAGGAGTTTGAAGTAGTGGCTCATTTTAGTCCATTTTACTGCGGTTTCTGTATCGGATGCTCCCAACAGCTTCCAAAAACCAGAATGCTCGAATCATTCCATTGCTTCTCTCTTCTTCTTGTCTTACTACAGATATTACTCTCATCTCACCCAGTCCTCACCATATTGAAAACACACTTAAGAATAGGAAATGCACTCGGAGAAAGAGAAAGTGAAAGAGAAAGGGGAAACGATGGAGAGAGCGAGAAAGCTGGAAGGAGTAACAGCTTGTGGATTCACGGAGTGTTTAACTAATGTCGCTTTTGGGCAGTTTTTGACTATGTTCAGTGTCTTTTCCCCTTCTTCCTCCTCGCGACTCACTGAATCCTGCTGTTTGTAATAGAAAAACGTTAATTGTCCTTTCCAATCACTTTCATTATCAACAAACAAGAGTGAGGATCCTCATAGGAAACGAAGGCTAAGATATTAGATGATTCTCTTTTATAAACTTTCCAAGTTGAATGTGCGTCCTCTATTTGTGTATGTACACGTACACGTATTCATTTCCTTGCCCGTGGCTTTTGTCGTTGTCTGGGGATAGAAGAATGATGAAAACCTTGCACATTGAGTCTTTAATCAAAGTCGTATTTACTCCTTTCTGATTTCCCCTTGTACTGTACAATTTCCACATCCACACAATGATTTCCTTTTCCCGTCTTCTTCTCGTTTTTTCGTTACTGATAGGCATTTGGATTTGGGGATTTAAAACTCTGGCGTGATATGAATGAGAAGGTGGATTTAATCTTTAATCTATACAGTCACAGTCCGCACCCAATCGCACATAGACTAAAGAGAGAGAGAAAGAGAAAGAGAGACTCTCACCGTCCTATCGATCTCCCCTAAATCCTCCGTATGCTTTAGACTCTACGACAACGACCCCGACGACAATAAAACCATTCATTATTTTTTAAACCTGATTTGAAAACCAAATCAAAGTCCTCCATTGAAATTACGCATTCACGGACTCGCTCTGTGACGTCAAAGCATCCGTTTGCAACCTTGAAATCATTGGAAATGAGTGCAATCACTTCAACAATATGATTGTTTAAACAACTGTCCGTATACGTATTGTCTACGTTTTCTAACAAGATCCACACAACAATTGTTTTGAATCTCATCCCGTTTCCCTTTTACAAAACGTATTAATTAAAACTCAACTAAATCCACGGCATAAATATTATAAACTCTTTGCTTTGGAAATGTGAAGAGTCTGACTCAGAAATTATTGAAATTATTGAGAATGTTGAAAGTGAGCTGAAAGTACTCACCAACTTTTTTGATGAATTGTGAAGGGAATCAAAGAATCAGCTACATTTAAAAGGTATCTGTAATTCAGTAACGATATCAGTGAGAGCTCTTTCTTTCACTCTCTCGCTCTCCATACACGTTTGCTTTCTTGAGCATTGGGTGATTTCGTACGTGCTCGTTTTCGTTTTCATCTCCATTTTGAATGTTCAACCAGCGTGTGAAAGAAATGGTGAAGTCATCTTGAGCGCGCAGAGCACAAAAAAAGGGCTAAATTCCTTCAATCTAAAAGATTTTGGATGGAGCGGATGTACTGAGGGAGTAAAGTAAATAGAAAGTAATGTAATGAAATTATGGAAAAATAATCCGATTTATTTCCACAGACATCCACACAAATCCATCTTTTAAAATGAAATAAGGTTACACGAGATCCAGCTCTCAGGGAATCCGTGTCTGACTATAGAATTCAAAAATATCTGGAAGTCTCTAGATGTGACTGAGAACTGTGAGATGGGGAACTCTGAGTTACGGAAAGCCATATGCAGTACAAATAGAAATATAAAAAAGATAAAACGAAAAATGTACAGTAGACATTAAAATTATAGAATTACGGAAGGAGTGTAGAGAGAAAGAGAGGGATATCTTAGAGAGAGAGAGAGAAAGAGAGAGAGAGAGGGAGTTATGAAAGTCCTCGTGTTGGTGTGTCTTTGAAAAAAGGAAGAGTTGAGAGAATATATAGTTTTTTCAGTGAGGTTTTCATTTCATTCCATTTCAGGGTGATAGTGATAGTGATTCTAATGGGGGAGACAGTGCTATAAAATCGAGGAAGTGAAGCCATGAAATGAGATTTTATTGGACGAAAGATATATATGTTCACGATTAGTTTATCGCGAGAGATGAAGTGTAAGATTGAGAGCTGACTTAGCGGCTAAGAAATAAATTTGAGTGAATGTGTCTCTCTTTCTCCCTCTCTCTGTTCTATGTGTAGAGTATGTTGCTGAAAATAAAATGTGAGGGAAACTACGTACACGTATTGAGTATTGAGTAATGTGACTGTATTTTTTGTATCCTTTTTTATGTACAGAGTTTGGTATACTGAGTTCTGTCTATACAGATATAAAAAGGTACAATCCGTATACAGATATGATTTCGTGATTTTTTTTTTGGTTCGTGGAAAAATTTGAAGAGAGGACCAAAGACAGGATTGGTTCGTTCATTCGTCTGTACAGGAAGTACAGTTGCCGTAGTAGCTGTAGCTATAGTTTCTTTTTTGAAGGGAAAGTGGAAAAAATGTTTCAGTAGAGTGTGAAGCCATGTGACAAGAGTACAGGGGAAGGAACTGACTTGTGGTGTTGGCAATGGTGATGGTGATGGGTTCCCCCAGTGGTCTCAGAGGATTGAGATTTAGAAAAGAGGCAAAGGAGAGAATATAAGGAAAGACGAAAGATGAGGGGAAAACCAAGAACCAAGAAATAGAGACGACACACACACTTTACCATTTACGGGCCAGAGAGAGAGAGAACGGGAAAGAGAAAGGAGAAAACGAGAGCGAGAAAGAGTAGGAAAAGGGATGAAGAGACGAGGACGAGAGCACCAACGACAATCATGATTCCAAGAGGGATGACATATGATTTCATAGGACAGGATTATTTGTTCCACACTTGTAGAAGGATGTGATTGGCAGCTTTGTCATTTTTCTCATTGCCTGAAAGGCATCTTCTGGCCTGGTCTAGATGGAACCTTTTCCCACGGCAAGGCAAGGCAAAGGAAACGCATCTCCATGCATTCATTTTCTCCCATGACTTTCACTCAACTCAATCTGAGGAACCATTATGAAATCCTCACCGACTATACGATATACATATATTTATTATTATTCCAATGGCGTCTCATCAAAATGAAAATGTGAGGACACTATCATATCATTTTCATATGGTTCATTGGGAGTCCCCCTGCATGATTAATTACATGACAACATGTACGTTTTTTTACGAGATCAAAGGGAAATCTAGAAGAAGAAGAAGAAGAAGAAAAAAAGGGATAGAAGAAAGTTCTCTCGAGTTATTTTATCTGAGGGGAATGTAAAACTGGAATTACTTGAATTAACCTATTCCTTGTGGACCTCCACATTTCTTTCCCCACAATAAAGAACAAAATATGTGCTTTGTGTGCAGGGACAAGGGAGAAGAGTTGAGTATGAGAGAGAGAGAACGTATCTATACAGACTAAAACGAGAAGAAAACCTTACCACGACCAGAACGAGAATGGTGCGTATGGTGCGTATAAATTGTGGAATTCCGAGGGAAAATTGTACAAAATAAGAGATTGCAATTTGACTCTATTTGAAAGTAATGGTAATTTTATAGGGGAGAACTCGAGAAAGTTGTTCAGAATCTCTCTCTCTCTCTCTTTCTTTCTCTTTCTTTGTCTCTCGTCCCAAATAAAAAAATCCACACACATATAATTGTGACCACTGAAATGAGAAGGAAAACCAATTTGAGAGTCTGTAAAAGATATTATGGCGAGAGAGAGAGAGATGTGTGAGTACGAGTGAAAGAAAGGAGGATCCTGTGTATAAAATTCCTATTTCAAACTCAACTCTAGATGGAATCCTTGGAATAAAGAGTTTTAAATTTTAAAACTACCCAGTGGGAAATGTTTTTTCCTTCCTCTTCTCTTCCTTTCCATTTTCCCTCTTCTCCTTGAGCGAGTAAATGTATGAAATTGTGAATGTTCACGTGAACGTATGGATTGGAGAGTTGAGAGGAGAAGATATGGATAAGAGAAATAAAGGTTTGGTCTATAAAACACAGAAAAAACACGGTAACCATTCAACGTAACGTAAAGAATGTAAAAAAAAAAAAAAAAAGTGTGTAGACCTCTGGAAGTATGTGAAATCAAAGCTTTGAATTTTTGTCTTGGTGAGACATTGTAGAGAGTTGAATCATACAAGTCTTTTTTCTCTCTGGGTTTTTTCCCTCTCTCTTTCTCTACCTCTCTCTTTCTTTAAGCAGGCTATGAGAATGAGATGAGAGGAGTTTGCTCTGGTCCTTTTTAAAATATCTTTGTTCCACAAGGTCCTACTCTACTGACACTAAAGAAAGAGAAAAAAAAGACACATGGCTTCTTCTCTGCTCAATATGCAGCCCTCTGCAACCGCCCTCCCCCTGATTTATGGCGAGTGCCCTTTCCCTATTATTTCCCTCAAATGCTATAACACTGTACATATCTTATTTTATGATATGACGACTCTCCTTTTCCTATGAGCACAAAAAGTATTACAAAAAAAAACCCAACCAAAGCTCTGACTCTCTACGCTTTTTTTTAGGGGGGAGGGTTTTTTGGGTCTGGGATTCTGCAATAGAAAAAATACGCATTTGAATAGAAAAATAGAAGAGAAGGGGAAAGAGAGAGAAAGAGCTGAGAAATTCTGGATGAGGGACTTTTTCTCTACGACTTTCTCTCCTACTTATGCATGTACAGTTGTACGTAACAATCTAACAACGAAACGAAAACGAGGAATCTCTTTTACACACACAAAAAAAAAAAACCTGTTTTATTTCTCATCTCCTCAGCTTCAACTTTTCCTAGAGATTTTTCTCTCGTCCTCATTCAATTTGTTTTTTTTTCGTTCAGTTTTTCATAGCACGTCATAATATTTGAATGAATTGAATTTTCTCTCGTCATAGTTAGTAGTTTTTTGACAGGTCTTTTTCGGTGATTGTCCTCCAATGGACTCTCTTCTTGAAACGCTAGGGATTTTTGAAGGTTTCATTGAAGGAAACGGGTTTAGTTCAAACTATTTGTGTGCAGTTAGGAAGTCATTGTGCGATTAGTGCGTACGCCCACTCACTTAGACACACTTAGACACACGCACACACACACACACACACACACATACACAAGAATAATATGTAGAAATTGTAGAAAGAGTGAAAGTGAAATGGGAGGAAGAAACTTCAAACTTTTTGACTTGTCAACTTTTTCGACTGGTGAAAGTCAAAGAGAGATATTAAAAGTAGTAAATTGGACAAAGCGGAGAGAGAAAACACAACTTTCTCCCAGAAGAGTCCAAAGAAAGAGAAAGAGAGAGAAAGAGATGGAGAGAGAGAGAGAGAGAGAAAACTTACGATTTTAGCTTACACCGACTCATCTGAACAGTACATGAGTGCGAGTAAAAGTAGAGAAAGGAACAAGACGTTCAAAGTCTTCTTCTCTCTCTCTCATTCTAGATCTTTCTCAACGGAATTGAAGGGAAGTTTAAATGAAGACGGTTTCCCACATCCTAATGTACAGAGTACAGAGTCTCTGCTGTGGATGTACGAGTGTTCACTTTACACACGGTTATATTATCAAAGGATGGACCAACCTTTGGGTTTGGTTGGGTGGACGCGAGAGAGAAAGAGAGAGGGACAGAGAAGAGCTTGCGGTTGAAAACCATAACAGTAAATCATGATGAGAGCGGTTGTACCGCTGTACCGTTTTTTGTACAGCGTGACACAGGAAGTGAGATTCTACTTGTGGATCTGTTAAAATGGGGATTTTAACTCGTCTTTTGCTTCCTCCCAAACTTTGATTCCCACCTCGAAATCTCCATCTCACCAGTCTTCTATCCTTTCCCTCTTTCCCTTCGACTATTTTTTTTTGTATCAGGATTGTTCCCATTTGAACGCAATCTCATATGATAAGATCAAATGATCATCAAATTTGTTCAAATGCCCATTTAGAAAATTAACCATTCCTCTCATTTCCTATTTAAAATTACACCAAAGAAAGGATAAAACCTTATTTAATTGAATACACACTCACCAAGGCACTCTTTAGAAACCCTACAAATGTTCGGAATACAGAAGAAATTGAATGTCGGATTTTTCAACTGGAAAGTGTGGGAAAGGACAAGAGAAAGTGGAAAGTGAAAGTGGAGACACGACGAGGGAAATCAGTTGAGAATCTGTACAGTTTTCAATTAATAATGCTCAAGGACGACGACGACGGGGTTTTGGTGTGTGAAGGAAAGGAAAGGAGAATGGTGTAATAAATAAATGACACATCAACTGTTTTATCTCCACCTAACGATAATACGGTTTAATGTAGCATTTATAGGAATTTGTGAAAGCTCACGTCAAATTACTCATAAATTAAGGTCGAAATGAATAATTTTGGCTCTCGAGTCTCAAATGATTACTTGGACTTTCTCTCTCTCTCTCTCTCTCGCTTACTGTTGTGAGAGTCCCTGTCTGAGCAGAATGCAAATGTAAAGTCAACATACACAAAGACAAAAGAGACAAGTGCCGGAAGAGAGTTTGAGGGTGGCCTCAATTTATGAACTGTCATTCTAATGCATGCAAGCTCAACATCTCCACAACATGGAAACACTTTCCCTTCATCTACACCCAAACCTTCCCTACACTATTTACTGTATTTACATTTACAGTGAAGGTTGAGTCCTTAATATTTAGCACCGACAGCTGTTACATGTGGCAACCGTAATTACTCAGGATTGGAAAGTCCTAAAATATACACAAACAACAAGTTTTCAATATTTGACTCAAATTTGGTTACCCATCATACTGAATTATGGAGAGATCCATGAACTGTGTGTTTCAACTCAACTCAACTCAACTCAAATCTCACTGTCTATAGAGATAGACAAATCCATTACGAAAGTACACACGAGTGATTTTAGGTAATCTATCGTACCTCACAAATTCCGTTCATATCCATCAATTTTCAATTCACACAGCTTATTGCTGGTAATTACTAATACAGATACATACTACAGACATGTAACTACAATTACTACAAATCCTGATTTAAATCGACGAAATCAAAATCAAAAATCAATCTATTCATCACACCTAAATGGAATATCACCTTCAAACTATTATTGACAACTTTTCTCTGTCCCGAACACAAAAGAAATCTCGACCGTGAGTCTGAACGTGAGAAAAACGAAAAGCCCAAAGAAAAAGGCGAAAGAATCTGGATTTATTCTTTGTTTGGCAAAATGTTGAATTTGGCCAAAACGTTATGCTTGAAAATAGAATTTGGTGCTTTGGGGAGGAGCGGTCGTAAAAATCTGTGATAATATTCCCACATATTTGATGCGTACGTTTCTCTTCTTTCTCTCAGCAATTTCTCTTGAGCTTTCCCAGACCATTCCTGTAGTGTTTAGACGCCTGTGAAGAGATCCGGAAAACGAGAAACATTGACTTGAACATGTCATATCTACATCTTGTAACTTTCCCCTCCTTTTCTCTCTTTCTCTAATGCTTTTAAGTTGGACTTTCTTAGTTCTTGTCTGAAAAGCTCAATCTCAGAGTTTCTTCCTCTTGTTTAGTCTGGATATGTGTGTGAAGGCATTTGCTCAGTGGGGATTTTTTTTTGGGGGGGTTGAGCTATGGATTTGGAAAGCAGAAGTACAAATAGTCCTTTTGTTTCTTCGGAGAAAATGTTTGAGTATGTTTGAGACGAGTATACATGCCTTAAAACAACATATGGACAATCTATGTGTATGCATCTGTACCACGAAAGAAAGAATGAGAGTGGCTGAACACTACACGCTAACGACATCATTCCCCCAGTTGTTTGTAACACAAATACCAAAATACAAGGACCAAAAACTCTACAGATCCGTGGAATATATATATATACATATATAGAAATATGTGGACTCCATCCATATGCATAATAAAAATTTAGAAAACAGCTTAGGCATTATCTGTTTTCTCCGAGAGCTCCCTGTTCTTGCTCTTACTCTTACTCTGCTTGGACTGAGCGAGAGCGTCTGGGCGAGGGAAGTGAAAGAGTGCAAGAGAGATGGAGAAAGCAAAAGCAAAAAAGAGGACGAGGAAAATAGGAAGAGAGAGCGAGAGAGAGAGAGAGAGAAGACCAACGAGAGTCAAGAGCCAAAAAATCCATGGAAAAAAACCTTTTCAAGTTCTTTCACTCTTCTTTAATTCCAAGAGTTTCATTCAACTGAAACCATGGCAAAACTGTCTGTAGAGCCCGTAACATTTCTAGCGGTAGATTTTCCAGTGGAACTGGAACTGGAAAAAATTACAATTTCTCTTTTTCCCCTTTCTCCTTTCCACTCGTAGTTTTTTTTGTCTTCTTTCTTACAAATCTTCTCTTTCCCCCCCACTCATTTCCGTACCTTCTTTGCATCGCATCGACCTGAGCTCACAGTCGTTCATTCCAAACTTTGTATAGTTTCTACAGTATTACAGAGAATGTGGTTGTGTAGCTGGAGCATTAAACAGATAGACTCATTCTATCTGTTTGTGTATAGACATTGCATTGGATTTTTGGATTATATATTTTTTTCCACATTTCTTTTTTTTCCACATTTTCTTGGTCCAGATTTCATTTGGTACACTCTTACGAACATTTACATTCATTCTCTTCCCAGAAATATCTTCACATTCATTTGAGTACTTATGTTCCGGGTAGAGTTTGAGAATACGCAGTATTTTTGTGTGCTTTTGGTTCCATTCAGGTATGCAGTCAGTAGTCAGAGACAGAGTCAGAGTCAAACTATGGGTACAGGCAATATTTCTTTACAGACAGTTTAACAACTACATACTCTACTCAGATTTTCATTTCCATTTCCCTTTCACATTGGATTTTCCTTGGGAAAAACGTGTAGAAGCGTTAAACTGAAAGGAATAAAAATGCCAAGTTTGTTTTTCATCTGTAATCTTTTGACTCTGTTTTCTATGTAGGATTCACATGGTATCCATCATGTTTTACTTGTTCCTCTCATTTCTTGAATATGCTGGGGAAAAGCGCGGTAAAGTAGACATGAGAGTCTATGGAATGTGAGTGCACAATGCTTTCCCTAATAATTTCAGTTTTTCAGTTAGAATTTCCTACATTCTATTAGTTTTTCACAATGTTTTTCCCTCTGCTTTTTTTCTCTCTGCATATAGTTTACAAAAATTCTTTTTATTTTCCCTTCTTGCTCCTCGTGAGAAATTAATTACGAGGAAACGCACTCACGCATTTGCATTTGCATGCGTGTGAAAAATCCGTGTCCACAAAATAAAGTTACACAAAAGATGTATACAACAGTTTTCCTACAATAATTGACTGCCCAAATTTTCGGTTTGAAGTTAGACAAAAAAATGACTGACTTGGATTAATTGTAATTGTAAACAATTTACTTTGAATGATTATTCCACTGAATGAAGCAGTTACTTTGGTTGTTGATGACAATCACATTTGTCGGTGGATAATACAAAAGACAAAGGGAATTCTCACTGCTTTTACATTCTGAGAGAGTCAAAGTGTTTATTTCTTTTGTGTGTCTCGAGCCATGCCAATTTACTCGCGGATTCGTCAAAGGAATCATAAATTTGACTCTATCATTATTATCCTTTTCATCCAGGACAAATCGCTAGAATTTATTATGTACATACCTACATATTGAAAATATGGAACACTGGTTTCTGCAGACTTACATATTACATACAAAGAATTGGGGAGAAAAAAAAGAAGAATTGTTTTGATTATTCATTCACTTTTTCCCTTTCTCCTTTTGTCTCTGCATGAATCGTTTCCAGTAACTTTTTAATGAAGAAAATACGAGCTGACAAGGAATCCCAACACAATTCAAGGCTACAAACAATTTCAAACATAAAATACGATACAAGACGGATTGAGTAACGCGTAACTTAATTTGAGTCGATTGATGTTATACAAATCTCTCAAATTAGATAAAATACTCGCACAAATTACATTTGTATTGTCAATCGTATTCACACTGTGTTGTTGCGTTCGAACATCCAGAGTCAGGATTCCAAAACTGTTTGCAAGTCCATACAAAATTAATTGGATTCCCGCACATAAACTCGTAAGTGTCTGTAGAGATTTCAGGAATGTTTTATAATTCCTTATGCTAAACAATTCAAGGTAAATTCATATTGTATTCCATTTTTATTTTTCAGCATGAAGGCTAATCAAAATCACACACAATTTTCAATTTTTTGACGGAAAATATGTATACGATTTTTAGCTTTAGTTTGGTCGTGTGATTGAGACCTTTGATTTAAAATTAGGTCATTGACCATTGTGTTGTGCCAGCAGAGGAATGAAAATGTATAATTAAAGTAAGAACAAAGCAGCGCAGCGCAGGGAAGGAAATACAATCTCAAGGCTCCCAAAAACAACGCAACAGTACATTTTTCAATTGTCATGCTCCAAGCTTGGGATTATTATCGTATTTTGGTGGGAATTAAAAAACACGCATGTGAATTGGGAATACTCGGAGCAGGACTTAAGGAAAAATAGCTTAGACAGTACATATCTGGATCTATAATCTGCTCAGACATATCTGGAGATTAAAGTACGGAAATGGATTGACTATATATTATTATATATCCATGTTGAATGTTGAAAAGGATTCCAAGAAACACATATTGTAACTATATTGTAAGTATATGACTGGAGAGAGAATAATTAATGAATTTCCGACGTGGTTAATGCTTCTTAATAATAATAATAATAATAATAATAATACTACTACTACATACTAATAATGAGTCTTGTGCATGACATGTTTGCTCCTAATTGCCCCTTTAATGAGAGCACGTAAGTGCAGAGTATTTAATACAGTGATTATTAAAAAAAGACCATAAATATAAATAGGAATTCTCTGTCTCTCTTTTTCTCTCGCGCTGGAGAGAGGAAACAAAATGAAAATAAAAGAAAAAAACGACTTGAAATCCTTAAACAATCTAATCAGTCAAAATATCTGTGTAGTCTTGAGGAATACAGATACGAAAATACTAAATACTAAATACTAAATAGGGAAACAGTGTAATGGATTTTCCCGATGGATTGTGTCACAAAGGAAGTTCCCTTTGACTTTTTACACTTTAAATATGGGACTTTTGGAATTCCAACTGTCTTTTTGTCTACTTCCCCGATATTTACATGCGCTCAACATTCCAGTGTGTGCTAATCCGTAAGTTATAGAGTAAAACCTAGAGTTCATGACGCATACAGTTTTTCCCCTCCAATGTCAAGTTTTCCATGACATTTATTTAGATTCTAAATGAATTTGTACTATGTTAAAACAACCAGACGGCGGCATGGCACAACAGAGAAAGCAACGAGAAAAGACAGGGTCCATTTCTTTTCCCTCCTTCTTTTCTATTTGTAACTTTGGTCATTTGTCTGTCTGAGAAAAAGTATATGTTGAAAGTAAGACGGAGCAGTGTGTGTGTGTGTGTTGGCGTTGACTTTGGCGATGGCTTTGGTGTTGGGTTTACATTGATGAAGTTTGTCGTCAATTGCCAATCTGTTCCTCTTTACGTAAACAGTTCAAATAAAAAAACTCTGTGAATCCAGACGGACGCATATGAAAAGGAACGTATATATCTGTAAAAATGTATTCACAAACAAAACAAAACGATATTGTTTTCATTTCCTTATTCTGCTCTCTCTCTCTCAGTCTCTCCCTTCTCCTCCCCCACAAACTCCAATCGCGCTCTCCCCACCTTGAGTAAATATCCAGTTTTAGTGAGAGACAGACAGAGAAGGAAACACATGCCAGGAGGAAAAGGGAAAGTGGAAGCAGCAAGCAGAGAGAGACGCAGGAAATTTGTAAGCATTCCTCCGCGTACAACTGCGATCACCTAAAAATACGCACTTAACGATAAAGGAACAAACACACACTACATGCTCCCTACAAATAAACGACGACAGAGTGAAAAAGAGAAAAAGAGAAAGAGAAAGAGCGAGAGAGAGAGAGAGAGACAAAAAGAAAGCAAAAAAAGCTTTTGAAAAAAAACAAGGCCCACCGAACCGACCGACCAGTGCTGAACACATTCAAGTTGTTGGTTGTTGCAGTAAAAATTTTTACTCTCAACCATATTTTTTCTTTCTCTTTTCTCTCTCTTTCTCTGTTGTCATTTCTGTTTCTGTTTCTGTTGTTGTTTTCCTCCTGCTGCTCCTGCTGCTGCTGTTTCTTTTCCTCCATTTACTCCAGTACGGACTACTGACTACAGACTATCTACAGATAAGCTTTACGCGTATTTCTATTGATACATTTTTTGTGTGTCCCCCTATTTATATCCGTCTATGTTCACGGCCCGAAAGTTTATGATAGAGATTTGTATGGTTGAGTACTGAGTGAGAAGGTTCATATGTCCTGGAATCCTACGAGGACAATCCCACCATCCATTTCAAACCTACTCCCATTTTTCTGTACACACATTTCTTGTACACTCAGTTCAATTTCAAAGAAAAGAAGGAAAAACGTACCTTTTCAAAATGAAATTTCCAACGTTATAAAATTTGGAATTTGGAGAATGCGGAAGAAAATATGGAATATTCAATATAATATGGAAATATAAAGCTATTGCGCTTTGGGGGATTTTTGCACAAAAGATAGAGAAAGAGGGAGAGAGAGCAAAACAGTAAATGACTGTGGAAATTCTTTCACTCAGAAAAAGGAACAAATCACTTTCAAAACCTCTTTGTTCCTTATTGGAATTTTGATTTTAGTTGAAGGCTTTAAATGCTTCATGTCAAATTTTCCCTTTTGACTCTCTATAACAAATATTTCAATCAGGAAACTAGGAAACGGCCAGATACAGATGATGCTTTAATGTTAAACAAAACATTAAAGAATTCCCTGTTGAAAATCTATAGCAAGTTTTTTTGTATACGGCCAAACTAGAACTGGAGCAGTAAGTATTTCGCCAAAAGTTTGCAGACTTTTTTTTTTTCTCTTCCCAAAATTTATTTCCTTAAGGAAAAATGATGGTCTGGTTCTGTTCATATGGTACAATTTCGTTTCAATTTTTCGTATCGTTAGTAATTCTTTGATTTTTTGTTCCAGGAAAAAAAAACGAGCCACATTGTTGTAAATATCTGTTCGCAAAAAAAACTTGTGTCTATCTGTAGATGTGTACTTTATATGATGAAAAAGTAAGGATATTTTAGCTCATGTTCCTTTTTAATGTTTCAAAACAAAATACGAAGGAATATATAACTTTTTTTGGTCGTTTTATGTTTTTTGAGTCTGTTGTGGTTCGAGAGTGGGAACTGAGGAAACCAGATGGATTTTTTTGTAATAACGACCCAAAAATATACAGCCCACATGTCTTGCGTTATAAAAATAATATCCACAGTTTACCAAATTGACTGTAATAACTCAAATTGTATATCCTAAATCGCAATGAGTAATACAAGAAGATACCTTTTTCAGTTCATTTTCTTACGGAGAAAAGATGCTTTTTTCAAGCGTGCTTTCGTAGCCCAATCATCAATAGAAAAACATTATACAATTAGGAATTTTTGCTCACCTTTAGAATTTCTCGGGGATTTGTTCATGAGCAGGACAGTTTTAGTAGTAGTTTCAACAATTCCCTTGACGGACCTCCATGAGTGCAATCTGTAACACAAAAATAATTAAAATAGGTTAAACACAATTCAGCATTCAAGTTTTTTGTACGTCCGCATTTCTTTATTCTACATCTTATAATTTCTCATTCATTCCCCCCCGACAAGCATTTTTGAAAAGTTTGTCACTTGTTGTTCTTTTTCAATCTGCAAACGAGTTTTCATTTTGAAAATTTGGGTTAGTCGGTTTTGAGTTCTCGAATGTTTGTTCTCTTTTCCTCCCTTTCTTTCACATTTCTATAGCCAACAATGAAAACAGATGAAAGCAGATGATTAATTGAATTGTCAGAGAGAGAGAGAGAGATTCAAATAATAGAGAAAGTATGCAAATATGAAGGCAACTTCACAATTGTTTTAAAATGGCTACACATTTTTGAATGGCTCACAAAAGGAAAAGGAAAGAAAATATTCACAATTTTGTTTTTCTGTCCTTTTTAAATGAAAATGAAATAAAAGAAGAAATTTTTTATATCTTGTTGTGAAATGATTTGGAATTTGAATTTGAATATGTATCGTCGTAGAATAATCCACAGTGTGTGTTTGGTTGCTCAGTATATTCTTTGAGCATTATTTACAACAAAAAAAAGAAAAGGAAAAAAGGGAAAGTGAAAACAGAGAAATCCTCCTTTCTTCCAGATTACACAAAAGGATATTTGCGAGTTGCATTTTTATAGCCCTGTGTGTAGACTGTAGGCAGGGAGAAGAAGAAGAAGGACATTATGTTATATCAGTAGCACATCCTCTCATCCTCTCATACTCTGTGCAGTGAATTCATAGTAGATTTGAATCTGGGTTGTCGAGATGTGGAGAAAGTAGGGGAAAGTGGAAAGAGAAAGTAGAGGAGAAAATAGAGTTGAGCCTCAATGACTATTTTCCAAGAGGAGAGAGAAAAGAAGAAAAAGAAATGAGTGAGAAAGAAGGGAAAAGAGTAGAAGATGGTAAGGAAACGGTTGTTCATAAAAAAAATTGCTTGAATCTGTGGGCGGATGACTCAAGGAAGAGCCGATTCACCGCCTCACATACCCAAAATCTCTCTCTTGCTCTCTCTCTCTCTCTCTCATATAAAACTTCTACACATATTTCTATCTGTATACAACTTGTCCACATATCCATCGCCAAGGTTTCACTGTGTTTAATCACATTTCCCTACTTCTACTCCTCTCTCTCTTGTGCAGTGCACGAGGAAAAACTAATAACTGAATGTGTCCGGAGGAAAGATTCTCTCTCTCTCTCTCTTTCCCTTTCTCATTCAACTCTATTCTATATATAATATATATGCGTCTGCATATGCTAAGAACTGTAATAGTTGATGACATTTACTTTCTCTCTCTTTCTTTCTTTTTGGAACATCTTTATTTTATTCTATTTTAGTTCCATTTCTAGTTTTACTTTGTTTTGCTATTTCTCCAGCTGAGACGCCGCACATCTTCCTCTCATGATGTTCTTTCTTTTTTTAACTCTATTCTCAACAACAATTTCCTTTAACTAAAAATCTACTTGTATTTCCTCAAAAAAAAAGAGGAAGAAAAAAAAACAGGGAATGTGAGAAACTTGGAGAGTAACTTGAAAAAAAAGAAACTATAAACAAGGGAAGCCCATCAACTATCCTCTGTTATGTGTGTCAACATGATAGCCCACGTATTTCCCCAAAAATAAATAAATAAAAACGCTGTTTTTAGTTTTATTATTTCTGTTTTATTTCTCTCTCTCTCTCGCGTTTGCTCATGATCACAATGAAAACTGGGTGGAAACATGAAGGAATAAATTGGGTTGAAGTACATAAGATACTTTACCAAAATCCGACAAACATTTAAATCAGCTCGAACGTAATTTCCGTATGTGTATTTGTAGAATGTGGGGTAAATGTGTATTTATTATTTATATTTGTCATAGATTAAGGCTGACTGTGAGGAGATTGGGACTACTGCAAGCAGCATTCAGTTCCCATTCTAATGGTTAAGTTCTTTGGAACATAACATGTTGAAGCCGGAAGGAGGAAAAAGATGAAGATGATGGAAGTTCATGTGCAACGGCCTTCGTCATCCCTGCAATATTTCACAAGAAAAAAAGAGGGCTGAAACGAGAGATTCCAGCCTGACAAACCCAACAGAAACTCCAAAGTCCCTTTTCTCGCTCCAACACATATATTTATGAGAGACTGACCCAATGACGATAAATTAAAACTCGCTGGAGCATAACACAACATGTGTCTACTTTAGTTATGCATATAGAGTGCGAGCGCATATGCATTCATATACATGCTCATACTGATGTGTACACTTGAGGAGAGAAATACTTTGCGGTTGATTTGCAACGTCGAGTCCTCTCAACCAACCAGCTGTACATAATATGCAGTCGAGGGTCTATGAACTCTCGTCGTTTCAGGTTCGCCAATACATTTTGAATGGGGAAAGAATGTGAAGCTTGGTTTTGTCTTCATCACACTCTTGTATTTACAACTCAAAATAATTTGAGTGATCGACAGTTGAAAACGAGAAAACGGTACAGAAAACGAGGAGAAAAGGGAGTTTTGAATAAATAGTATTTTATATGGTACATACATTTTTGGGGTGGGGGAGGAAGTGCGTGTTTTTGTGTATTACAGATATTACTGTAGAATATAAAAAGAAGACTTTGAAGTCAACTGTTTGTTTGATGGTGAGAATGCGGGTTTAGAATAATCACTTCAAAGGAACTTCCTTCCCTTCACCACTTGAATCTATACATTTAAAGAAATCAAAGACGAGGATCTCGTTTCAAAAAAAAAAAAAAAATCCCTCACTTGTCATTATTGCCTTCGTTAGTTTTTAGTTTTGTTCTTCTCCCTTTCACACACACACACAAAAAAAAACAAAAAGGAATTTTACTTTAGGGACTTTCTCTTTTGTTTTTATGATTTGATGTCGTAGCTCCTTCTTTTTACTCAAACAAGCTTCTCACTTTACAACTTTAAACGACAGCATTAATTACACAAAAATTCAAATCCCTATTCTAAGGAACAATGAATGTGAATGTTCTGTGAATAAGTTGGAGATTGTGAGCACAATTAAGGGCAATTTGTGAACGTCTTCTTGTGGATGAATAGAAAACAAGGGAGTTATGGAGCCGGCGTACAAAGTAACACACCATACGCTATGCTTTTAAAACTAAAAAAAAGTAAACAACAAAAAATGAGTGAGGAAACGAGAATTTCTAGAGAACTGAAAGGGAATGGTGAGGATTAAAATGTAAGCAAGAGAGAGAGAGAGAAAGAGAGAGAGAAGGGGAGAAAGTGTGTGACTATCTATATGTGCGTAGAAAGTAGAGAGTAGAGACCAGATATCTTGAATCTTTCTCTTGGACAGCGTGTGAATCTCCTGTTTGCTCAGGCTATTGATCCAATGACGATAAAAGTCTAGCATGTCATGGAAAGGAAAGTAAACTAACGAGGAATTGAGGATGTGAATGTTACCAAACAAGGCTGACCCACTAACAACTCCCAACTACCAACTATGAGTATGCATGAATTGATCTATTCTCTATTCTTTTGGGGTTTCTCTCTCTCTCTTCTCTTTCTCCCTTCCTCTCTCTCTCACGACAATGACAAGGATGGTGATGATGGTGACTTGGACTGGGATGGGGAATGCGTGCAAACTGTGAGTAGGAAAGGGATATTGTGAAATTTTATAGCAAGACTCACTGGACTCACTGGATCCTTCCCATCATCCTAATTATGATTTAACGTGCTTCGTGCTTTATGAATGAGCACGCAGAGAGGATGAAAAGCCATGGGTCGAACCATAGACAAAGATACGAAATACTAAAGACGAAACTCACTCTCGCTTGTATTTATATTACAGTCTCCTATCTTCTGTATGTACAGTGGTAAAAGGAAAGAGAGAGAGAGAGATGGAAATAACAAGGCGGGTCAGAGTCGACACAATCCAAAGTTTTAATATGACCCATGTGTGTGTACATTTAATGACGGCGTCTCTCTTTCTCTCTCACTTTCTCTCCGCTTTCAACTCAACTCAATAAAGAATTCATCCTAAAATTGATTCCTTTTCTCTTGTTTACTTTTACATACACGCGGTCGCGAAAACATTCAAAAAATCAATGACTCCTATGTACCATTCGCTTGCTCTTGCTTTCTCCACCAGTTCTCTCGCTCTCTCTCTCTCTCTCTCCATCCCATTCCATTCTCTTTCATTTCTTTCACTATAGCACAAAGCCTTTTACTCTCTCTTGCTGTCTCTCCTTTCCTGGTTACTCCATCAGTACTCATGTCAGGGGTGGACACTCAAAATAAAATCAGTATTTGAGCAGGCGATTCAATTACCACTCCTGAATACATATAATTCAAATAAATAGCAGAGTAATTTGTTCCCCTCAGTTCAACTCACTATATTTCCCTATTTACAGTCCGTCTCTGTGTGTGTGTGTGTGTGTGTGTGTGTGGGAGTTGAACAAAAGGCAAATCTGACAAAAGGCTTTGTCAATACCCTGCAATTATTTCTTAAAATCACACAAAAGAATAATATTTCCTTTATCTTCTTTATCTCTTTTCACTCAGGCACATGGTGAGCGCGGAAATGGGTACAATGAAGAAGGGAAAACAATGGACTAAACGCACTCGTAATAATAATAAAAACAAATTTAAACCATACATGCGGATTTACAATCAATAATTTTGCAATTTAAAAAAAAAAAACTAAGTAAAAAGGAAAACCACACATTTTCCCCAGAAAGACAGAAAATAAAGAAAACAAAGAAAATTGATGTCAAAATTTGAGTATTCAAGTCTGAAATATAGACCTGTGGTTTGTGACCGAGGGAATACGGTAAAATCAAATTAAATTCCTTCATATATACATATATATACGATATATAAATATATGATGGAGATTGAAAGTACCTATAAAAATAGCAATATCAAATATCCCCTGAGAGTCTCATTTGACTCGAGTTTTTTTTTTGTGTATGTAAATATTCAGTCGAGTTCCGTAAACAACGTAGCGTCTGCTCCTCTCAAGTCTACTCGAGTTGAAAGTTGTGGGTTGTGCTTTTTTGGAGAGGGAAGATAGAGAGAGAGAGAGAGAGAGAAAATAAGAAATTTAAATGAGGAAAATAAAAACATATATACTTTGTTTTTTAAGTATGCCAGTCAATTCAGTAAAAAAAAAGTTTTCTTCGTCTGGATCACTTCACTGGATCACTTTGGCTTTGGCCAATCCGAAACAAGGAGCAATCCACTGTGAAATGTCTGCATATGCCTTTCTTTATTCCTTTGATCCATTCTAAATATTATGATGATGATGGTCTATAGGTAATTAGGGAGCGAAGCTCCCCTTATTCTATTGGGTTGTCTGTCTGTTCTTTTCACGATATCTCAAGAACGGATTGACCAATTTTTATGCAGTCTTTTGTATAGGCATTGTTATTCAATGAAGCAGCGACCTACATGATTTTGGTGAC